>VYZN01001838.1:0-11755 GCA_009761285.1 Aphis glycines
GGAAATGTTCACTTTTAACGGTTATAAGCATCAAGGACATTCGATTTGCAGTCAAAAACCACCCTCAAAGTTTGTAATCGGAGCATTCTTTCGACTAGTTATGTTGTACAAAGAAACAAAAAAAAGAATTTCAGAAATCTATAAATAACTCAAAAAATACATACCTTTTTGAAAATTCAACTATACATAGATAACAGATACATAAACATTTTGTGAAACTTCAAGTATAACTAATGATATGTTTTTAAATTAAAATCTTATTTAAATATCGATTTGGTCGGATTCCGGTTTTATGTAAGATTTGCCGTTTTCGGTCATTTTTTTTTTTTTTATCTCAATTATTTTGAAAACTGTTGGGAAATGTTCACTTTTAACGGTTATAAGCATCAAGGACATTCGATTTGCAGTCGAAACCCACCCTCAAAGTTTGTAATCGGAGCATTCTTTCGACTAGTTATGTTGTACAAAGAAACAAAAAAAAAAAATTTCAGAAATCTATAAATAACTCAAAAAATACATACCTTTT
The DNA here is from genome assembly GCA_009761285.1 of Aphis glycines. Taxonomy (NCBI): domain Eukaryota; kingdom Metazoa; phylum Arthropoda; class Insecta; order Hemiptera; family Aphididae; genus Aphis; species Aphis glycines. The sequence goes on from VYZN01001838.1 coordinate 527, forward strand.
TGAAAATTCAACTATAAATAGATAAAACAGATTACATAACATTTTGTGAAAACTTCAAGTATAAATAATGATATGTTTTTAATAAAATCTTATTAAATAATCGATTTGGTCGATTCCGGTTTTATGTAAGATTTTTGCCGTTTCGGTCTTTTTTTTTTGTTTATCTCAATTATTTGGAAAACTGTGGAAATGTTCACTTTTAACGGTTATAAGCATCAAGGACATTCGATTGGCAGTCGAAAACCACCCTCAAAGTTTGTAATCGGAGCATTCTTTCGACTAGTTATGTTGTACAAAGAAACAAAAAAAAAAAATTTCAGAAATCTATAAATGACTCAAAAAATACATACCTTTTTGAAAATTCAACTATACATAGATAACAGATACATAAACATTTTGTGAAACTTCAAGTATAAATAATGATATGTTTTTAAATTTAAATCTTATTTAAATATCGATTTGGTCGGGTTCCGGTTTTATGTAAGATTTGCCGTTTTCGGTCATTTTTTTTTGTTTATCTCAATTATTTTGAAAACTGTTGGGAAATGTTCACTTTTTACGGTTATAAGCATCAAGGACATTCGATTTGCAGTCGAAAACCACCCTCAAAGTTTGTAATCGGAGCATTCTTTCGACTAGTTATGTTGTACAAAGAAACAAAAAAAAAAAATTTCAAAAATCTATAAATAACTCAAAAAAAAAAAACCTTTTTGAAAATTCAACTATACATAGATAACAGATACATAAACATTTTGTGAAACTTCAAGTATAAATAATGATATGTTTTTAAATTAAAATCTTATTAAATATCGATTTGGTCGGATTCCGGTTTTATGTAAGATTTGCCGTTTTCGGTCATTTTTTTTTTGTTTATTTCAATTATTTTGAAAACTGTTGGGAAATGTTCACTTTTAACGGTTATAAGCATCAAGGACATTCGATTTGCAGTCGAAAACCCCCCTCAAAGTTTGTAATCGGAGCATTCTTTCGACTAGTTATGTTGTACAAAGAAACAAAAAAAAAAAAATTCAGAAATCTATAAATAACTCAAAAAATACAAACCTTTTTGAAAAATTCAACTATACATAGATTAACAGATACATAAACATTTTGTGAAACTTCAAGATAAATAATGATATGTTTTTTAAATTAAAAATCTTATTTAATATCGATTTTGGTCGGATCCGGTTTATGTAAGATTTGCCGTTTTCGGTTATTTTTTTTTTGTTTATCTCAATTATTTTGAAAACTGTTGGGAAATGTTCACTTTTAACGGTTATAAGCATCAAGGACTTTCGATTTGCAGTCGAAAACCACCCTCAAAGTTTGTAATCGGAGCATTCTTTCGACTAGTTATGTTGTACAAAGAAACCAAAAAAAAAAATTTCAGAAATCTATAAATAACTCAAAAAATACATACCTTTTTGAAAATTCAACTATACATAGATAACAGATACATAAACATTTTGTGAAACTTCAAGTATAAATAATGATATGTTTTAAAATTAAAATCTTATTTAAATATCGATTTGGTCGGATTCCGGTTTTATGTAAGATTTGCCGTTTTCGGTCATCTTTTTTTTGTTTATCTCAATTATTTTGAAAACTGTTGGGAAATGTTCACTTTTAACGGTTATAAGCATCAAGGACATTCGATTTGCAGTCGAAAACCACCCTCAAAGTTGGTAATCGGAGCATTCTTTCGACTAGTTATGTTGTACAAAGAAACAAAAAAAAAAAATTCAGAAATCTATAAAAAACTCAAAAAAAACATACCTTTTTGAAATTCAACTATTACATAATAACAGATACCATAAACATTTTGTGTAAACTTCAAGGTATTAAATAAATGATATGTTTTTAAATTAAAATCTTATTTAAATATCGATTTTGGTTTCGGGATTCGTTTTATTGGAAGATTTGCCGTTTCGGTCATTTTTTTTGTTTATCTCAATTATTTTTGAAAACTGTGGGGAAATGTTCACTTTTACGGGTTATAAGCTATCAAGGAACATTCGATTTGCAGTCGAAAACCACCTCAAAGTTTGTAATCCCCGGGAGCATCTTTCGACTCAGTTATGTTGTACAAAGAAACAAAAAAAAAAAATTTCAGAAATCTATAAATAACTCAAAAATACATACCTTTTTGAAAATTCAACTATACATAGATAACAGATACATAAACATTTTGTGAAACTTCAAGTATAAATAATGATATGTTTCTAAATTAAAATCTTATTTAAATATCGATTTGGTCGGATTCCGGTTTTATGTAAGATTTGCCGTTTTCGGTCATTTTTTTTTGTTTATCTCAATTATTTGGAAAACTGTTGGGAAATGTTCACTTTTAACGGTTATAAGCATCAAGGACATTCGATTTGCAGTCGAAAACCACCCTCAAATTTTGTAATCGGAGCATTCTTTCGACTAGTTATGTTGTACAAAGAAACAAAAAAAAAAAATTTCAGAAATCTATAAATAACTCAAATAATACATACCTTTTTGAAAATTCAACTATACATAGATAACAGTTACATAAACATTTTGTGAAACTTCAAGTATAAATAGTGATATGTTTTTAAATTAAAATCTTATGTAAATATCGATTTGGTCGAATTCCGGTTTTATGTAAGATTTGCCGTTTTCGGTCATTATTTTTTGTTTATCCCAATTATTTTTGGAAAACTGTTGGGAAATGTTCACTTTTAGACGGTTATTAAGCATCAAGGACATTCGATTGCAGTCAAAAAAAACCACCTCCAAAGTTTGTTAATCGGAGCATTCTTTCGACTAGTATTTACAAAGAAACAAAAAAAAAAAAATTTCAGAATCTATTAAATAACTCAAACAAATACATACTTTTTGAAATTCAATATACATAGATAACAAGATACATAAACATTTTGTGAAACTTCAAGTAAATAAATAGTGATATGTTTTTAAATTAAAATCTTATTTAAATATCGATTTCGTCGAATTCCGGTTTTATGTAAGATTTGCCGTTTTCGGTCATTTTTTTTTTTGTTTATCTCAATTATTCTGAAAACTGTTGGGAAATGTTCACTTTTAACGGTTATAAGCATCAAGGACATTCGATTTGCAGTCGAAAACCCCCCTCAAAGTTTGTAATCGGAGCATTCTTTCGACTAGTTATTTTTTACAAAGAAACAAAAAAAAAAAATTTCAGAAATCTATAAATAACTCAAAAAATACATACCTTTTTGAAATTTCAACTATACATAGATAACAGTTACATAAACATTTTGTGAAACTTCAAGTATAAATAGTGATATGTTTTTAAATTAAAATCTTATTTAAATATCGATTTGGTCGGATTCCGGTTTTATGTAAGATTTGCCGTTTTCGGTCATTTTTTTTTTTTTTTATCTCAATTATTTTGAAAACTGTTGGGAAATGTTCACTTTTAACGGTTATAAGCATCAAGGACATTCGCTTTGCAGTCGAAAACCACCCTCAAAGTTTGTAATCGGAGCATTCTTTCGACTAGTTATGTTGTACAAAGAAACAAAAAAAAAAAATTTCAGAAATCTATAAATAACTCAAAAATACATACCTTTTTGAAAATTCAACTATACATAGATAACAGATACATAAACATTTTGTGAAACTTCAAGTATAAATAATGATATGTTTTTAAATTAAAATCTTATTTAAATATCGATGTGGTCGGATTCCGGTTTTATGTAAGATTTGCCGTTTTCGGTCATTTTTTTTTTGTTTATCTCAATTATTTTGAAAAGTGTTGGGAAATGTTCACTTTTAACGGTTATAAGCATCAAGGACATTCGATTAGCAGTCGAAAACCACCCTCAAAGTTTGTAATCGGAGCATTCTTTCGACTAGTTATGTTGTACAAAGAAACAAAAAAAAAAAATTCAAAAATCCAAAAAAAACTCCAAAAATACATCCTTTTGAAAAATTCACATACATAGTAACCAGGATTACATAAAACATTTTGTTGAAACTTCCAAGTAAAATAATGATATGTTTTTAAATTAAAATCTTATTTAATATCGGATTTGGTCGGATTCCGGTTTTTATGTTAGATTTGCCGTTTCGGTCATTTTTTTTTGTTTATCTCAAGTTATTTTGAAAAGTGTGGAAATGTTCACTTTTAACGGTTATAAGCATCCAAGGGACATTCGATTTCAAGTCGAAAAACCACCTCCAAAGTTTGTAATCGGAGCATTCTTTCGACTAGTTATGTTGTACAAAGAAACAAAAAAAAAATTTCAGAAATCTATAAATTACTCAAAAAATACATACCTTTTTGAAAATTCAACTATACATAGATAACAGTTACATAAACATTTTGTGAAACGTCAAGTATAAATAGTTATATGTTTTTAAATTAAAATCTTATTTAAATATCGATTTGGTCGAATTCCGGTTTTATGTAAGATTTGCCGTTTTCGGTCATTTTTTTTTTTGGTTTATGTCATTTATTATGAAAACTGTTGGGAAATTGTTCACTTTTAACGGTTATAAGCATCAAGGACATTCGATTTGCAGTCGAAAACCACCCTCAAAGTTGGTAATCGGAGCATTCTTTCGACTAGTTATGTTGTACAAAGAAACAAAAAAAAAAAATTTCAGAAATCTATAAATAACTCAAAAAATACATACCTTTTTGAAAATTCAACTATACATAGATAAAGATACATTAAACATTTTGTAAACTTCAAGTTATTAAATAATGATATTTTTTAAATTAAAATCTTATTAAATATCGATTTTGGTCGGGATTCCGGTTTAGTAAAGATTTGCCGTTTTCGGTCATTTTTTTTTTGTTTACTCAATTTATTTTGAAAACTGTTGGGAATGTTCACTTTACGGTTATAAGCATCAAGACATTCGATTTTGCAGGTCGAAAACCACCCTCAAAGTTGTAATCGGAGCATTCTTTCGACTAGTTATGTTGTACAAAGAACAAAAAAAAAAAAATTTCAGAAATCTATAAATAACTCAAAAAATACATACCTTTTTGAAAATTCAACTATACATAGATAACAGATACATAAACATTTTGTGAAACTTCAAGTATAAATAATGATATGTTTTTAAATTGAAATCTTATTTAAATATCGATTTGGTCGGATTCCGGTTTTATGTAAGATTTGCCGTTTTCGGTCATTTTTTTTTTGTTTATCTCAATTATTTGGAAAACTGTTGGGAAATGTTCATTTTTAACGGTTATAAGCATCAAGGACATTCGATTTGCAGTCGAAAACCACCCTCAAAGTTTGTAATCGGAGCATTCTTTCGACTAGTTATGTTGTACAAAGAAACAAAAAAAAAAAATTTCAGAAATCTATAAATAACTCAAAAAAATACATACCTTTTTGAAAATTCAACTATACATAGATAACAGATACATAAACATTTTGTGAAACTTCAAGTATAAATAATGATATGTTTTTAATTTAAAATCTTATTTAAATATCGATTTGGTCGGATTCCGGTTTTATGTAAGATTTGCCGTTTTCGTTCATTTTTTTTTTGTTTATCTCAATTATTTTGAAAACTGTTGGGAAATGTTCACTTTTAACGGTTATAAGCATCAAGGACATTCGATTGCAGTCGAAAACCACCCTCAAAGTTTGTAATCGGAGCATTCTTTCGACTAGTTATGTTGTACAAATGGAAACAAAAAAAAAAAAAATTTCAGAAAATCTATAAATAACTCAATAAAATACATACCTTTTTGAAAATTCAACTATTACATTAGATAACAGATACCATAAACTTTGTGAAACTTCCAAGTATTAAATAATGATATGGTTTTAATTAAAATCTTATTTAAATATCGATTTGGTCGGATTCCGGTTTTATGTAAGATTTGCCGTTTTCGGTCATTTTTTTTTGTTTATCTCAATTATTTTGAAAACTGTTGGAAATGTTCACTTTTAACGGTCATAAGCATCAAGGACATTCGATTTGCAGTCGAAAACCACCCTCAAAGTTTGTAATCGGAGCATTCTTTCGACTAGTTATGTTGTACAAAAAACAAAAAAAAAAAATTTCAGAAATCTATAAATAACTCAAAAAATACATACTTTTTTGAAAATTCAACTATACATAGATAACAGATACATAAACATTTTGTGAAACTTCAAGTATAAATAATGATATGTTTTTAAATTAAAATCTCATTTAAATATCGATTTGGTCGGATTCCGGTTTTATGTAAGATTTGCCGTTTTCGGTCATTTTTTTTTGTTTATCTCAATTATTTTGAAAAACTGTTGGGAAATGTTCACTTTTGACGTTTTCGCGCATCAAGGACTTTCGATTTGCAGTCGAAAACCACCCTCAAAATTTGTAATCGGAGAATTCTTTCGACTAGTTATGTTGTACAAAGAAACAAAAAAAAAAAATTTCAGAAATCTATAAATAACTCAAAAAATACTTACCTTTTTGAAAATTCAACTATACATAGATAACAGATACATAAACATTTTGTGAAACTTCAAGTATAATAATGATATGTTTTTAAATTAAAATCTTATTTAAATATCGATTTGGTCGGATTCCGGTTTTATGTAAGATTTGCCGTTTTCGGTCATTTTTTTTTTGTTTATCTCAATTATTTTGAAACCTGTTGGGAAATGTTCACTTTTAACGGTTATAAGCATCAAGGACATTCGATTTGCAGTCGAAAACCACCCTCAAAGTTTGTAATCGGAGCATTCTTTCGACTAGTTATGTTGTACAAAGAAACAAAAAAAAAAAATTTCAGAAATTTATAAATAACTCAAAAAATACATACCTTTTTGAAAATTCAACTATACATAGATAACAGTTACATAAACATTTTGTGAAACGTCAAGTATAAATATTGATATGTTTTTTAATTAGAATCTTATTTAAATATCGATTTGGTCGAATTCCGGTTTTATGTAAGATTTGCCGTTTTCGGTCATTTTTTTTTTGTTTATCTCAATTATTTTGAAAACTGTTGGGAAATGTTTACTTTTAACGGTTATAAGCATCAAGGACATTCGATTTGCAGTCGAAAACCACCCTCAAAGTTTGTAATCGGAGCTTTCTTTCGACTAGTTATGTTGTACAAAGAAACAAAAAAAAAAAATTTCAGAAATCTATAAATAACTCAAACAATACATACCTTTTTGAAAATTCAACTATACATAGATAACAGATACATAAACATTTTGTGAAACTTCAAGTATAAATAGTGATATGTTTTTAAATTAAAATCTTATTTAAATATCGATTTGGTCGAATTCCGGTTTTATGTAAGATTTGCCGTTTTCGTTCCTTTTTTTTCTTGTTTATGTCAATTATTATGAAAACTGTTGGGAAATGTTCACTTTTAACGGTTATAAGCATCAAGGACATTCGATTTTCAGTCGAAAACCACCCTCAAAGTTTGTAATCGGAGTATTCTTTCGACTAGTTATGTTGTACAAAGAAACAAAAAAAAAAATTTCAGAAATCTATAAATAACTCAAAAAATACATACTTTTTTGAAAATTCAACTATACATAGATAACAGATACATAAACATTTTGTGAAACTTCAAGTATAAATAATGATATGTTTTTAAATTAAAATCTTATTTAAATATCGATTTGGTCGGATTCCGGTTTTATGTTAGATTTGCCGTTTTCGGTCATTTTTTTTTTTGTTTATCTCAATTATTTTGAAAACTGTTGGGAAATGTTCACTTTTAACGGTTATAAGCATCAAGGACATTCGATTTGCAGTCGAAAACCACCCTCAAAGTTTGTAATCGGAGCATTCTTTCGACTATTTATGTTGTACAAAGAAACAAAAAAAAAAATTTCAGAAATCTATAAATAACTCAAAAAATACATACCTTTTTTGAAAATTCAACTATACATAGATAACAGTTACATAAACATTTTGTGAAACTTCAAGTATAAATAGTGATATGTTTTTAAATTAAAATCCTATTTAAATATCGATTTGGTCGAATTCCGGTTTTATGTAAGATTTGCCGTTTTCGGTCCTTTTTTTTTTGTTTTTCTCAATTATTATGAAAACTGTTGGGAAATGTCACTTTTAAACGGTTAATAAGATCTAAGGAAATTCGATTTGCAGTCGAAAACCACCCTCAAGTTTGTAATCGGAGCATTCTTTCGACTAGTTATGTATGTACAAAGAAACAAAAACAAAAAATTTCAGAATCCTATAAATAACTCAAAAAATACATACCCTTTTTGAAAATTCAACTATACATAGATAACAGAATACATAAACATTTTGCTGAAAACTTCCAGTATAAATAAGATATGTTTTAATTAAAATCTTATTTTAAATAATCGATTTGGTCGATTCCCGGTTTTATGTAAGATTTGCCGTTTTTCGGTCATTTTTTTTTTGTTTATCTCCAATTATTTTGAAAAACCTGTTGGAATGTTCACTTTTAAACGGTTATAAGCATCAAGGACATTAAGATTTGCAGTCGAAAACCAACCCTCAAAGTTTGTAATCGGAAGCATATCCTTCGACTAGTTATGGTTTGTACAAAGGAAAAAAAAACAAAAAAAAAAAATTTCAAGAAATCTATAAATACTACTCAAAAAATTCATACCTTTTTGAAAATTCAACTATACATAGATAACAGTTACATAAACATTTTGTGAACCGTCAAGTATAAATAGTGATATGTTTTTAAATTAAAATCTTATTTAAATATCGATTTGGTCGAATTCCGGTTTTTTGTAAGATTTGCCGTTTTCGGTCTTTTTTTTTTTCGTTTATGTCATTTATTATGAAAACTGTTGGGAAATGTTCACTTTTAACGGTTATAAGCATCAAGGACATTCGATTTGCAGTCGAAAACCACCCTCCAAGTTTGTAATCGGAGCATTCTTTCGACTAGTTATGTTGTACAAAGAAACAAAAAAAAAAAATTTCAGAAATCTATAAATAACTCAAAAAATACATACCTTTTTGAAAATTCAACTATACATAGATAACAGATACATAACATTTTGTGAAACTTCAAGTGTAAATAATGATATGTTTTTAAATTAAAATCTTATTTAAATATCGATTTGGTCGGATTTCGGTTTTATGTAAGATTTGCCGTTTTCGGTCATTTTTTTTTTGTTTATCTCAATTATTTTGAAAACTGTTGGGAAATGTTCACTTTAACGGTTATAAGCATTAAGTGAGACATTCGATTTGCAGTCGAAAACCCCCTCGGCCAAAGTTGTAATCGGAGCATTCTTTGACTAGTTTATGTGTAACAGAAACAAAAACAAAAAATTTCAGAAATCTATAAATACAACCTTCCAAAAAAATAACATACCTTTTTGAAAATTCCAACTATACATAAGTAACAGATACATAAACATTTTGTGAAACTTCCAAGTATAAATAATGATATGTTTTTAAATTAAAATCTTATTTAAATATCGATTTGGTCGGATTCCGGTTTAATGTAAGATTTGCCGTTTTCGGTCATTTTTTTTTGTTTATCTCAATTATTTTGAAAACTGTTGGGAAATGTTCACTTTAAACGGTTATAAGCATCAAGGACATTCGATTTGCAGTCGAAAACCACCCTCAAAGTTTGTAATCGGAGCATTCCTTCGACTAGTTATGTTGTACAAAGAAACAAAAAAAAAATTTCAGAAATCTATAAATAACTCAAAAAATTCATACCTTTTTGAAAATTCAACTATACATAGATAACAGATACATAAACATTTTGTGAAACTTCAAGTATAAATAATGATATGTTTTTAAAATAAAATCTTATTTAAATATCGATTTGGTCGGATTCCGGTTTTATGTAAGATTTGCCGTTTTCGGTCATTTTTTTTTTGTTTATCTCAATTATTTGGAAAACTGTTGGGAATGGTTCACTTTTAAAACGGTTTTAGCATTAAGGACAATTCCGATTTGCAGTCGAAAACCACCTCAAAGTTTGTAATCCGGAGCATTCTTTCGACTAGTTATGTTGTACAAAGACAAAAACAAAATTTGCAGAAATCTATAAATACACTCAAAAATACATACCTTTTGAAAATTTCAACTATACATAATAACAGATCACATAAACATTTTGTGAAACTTCCAAGTATAAATATCGATCTTTTTTTAAATTAAAATCCTTATTTTAAATATCGATTTGGTCGGATTCCGGTTATGTAAGATTTGCCGTTTTCGGTCATTTTTTTTTCGTTTATGTCAATTATTATGAAAACTGTTGGGAAATGTTCACTTTTAAAGGTTATAAGCATCAAGGACATTCGGTTTGCAGTCGAAACCACCCTCAAAGTTTGTAATCGGAGCATTCTTTCGACAAGTTATGTTGTACAAAGAAACAAAAAAAAAAAATTTCAGAAATCTATAAATAACTCAAAAAAAAAAAACCTTTTTGAAAATTCAACTATACATAGATAACAGATACATAATCATTTTGTGAAACTTCAAGTATAAATAACGATATGTTTTTAAATTAAAATCTTATTTAAATATCGATTTGGTCGGATTCCGGTTTTATGTAAGATTTGCCGTTTTCGGTCATTTTTTTTTTGTTTATCTCAATTATTTTGAAAACTGTTGGGAAATTTTCACTTTTAACGGTTATAAGCATCAAGGACATTCGATTTGCAGTCGAAAACCACCCTCAAAGTTTGTAATCGGAGCATTCTTTCGACTAGTTATGTTGTACAAAGAAACAAAAAGAAAAAATTTCAGAAATCTATAAATAACTCAAAAAATACATACCTTTTTGAAAATTCAACTATACATAGATAACAGATTCATAAACATTTTGTGAAACTTCAAGTGTAAATAATGATATGTTTTAAATTAAAATCTTATTTAAATATGGATTTGGTCGGATTCCGGTTTTATGTAAGATTTGCCGTTTTCGGTCATTTTTTTTTTTGTTATCTCAAATATATTTTGAAACTGTTGGGAAATGTACTCACTTTTAACGGTTATATAGCATCAAGGACATTCGATTTGCAGTCGAAAACCACCCTCAAAGTTTGTAACCGGAGCATTCTTTCGACTAGTTATGTTGTACAAAGAAACAAAAAAAAAAAATTTCAGAAATCTATAAATAACTCAAAAAATACATACCTTTTTGAAAATTCAACTAAACATAGATAACAGATACATAAACATTTTGTGAAACTTCAAGTATAAATAATGATATGTTTTTAAATTAAATCTTATTTAAATATCGATTTGGTCGGATTC
>VYZN01001839.1:7433-20385 GCA_009761285.1 Aphis glycines
AATGTATAAAATAGTAAAATCTGCTTATTCATATTCATGTAAACGCACCAAATTCAATTTTCATTATCAACATTTGAAATTATAACAAATTGATCAATGTTAAATGTAGTTTAATTGTAATATAACTTTTTTACCATTATTACATCATTAAATGTATAAAAAAATAAAATCATATTATAAAATGTAGGTAAACATACCAAATTCACTTTAAATTTGTTTATTAAAAGTTATGTGTTCACTATTAACAGTTGATACTATACCAAATTAATCATTGTTAAATGAAGTTTAATTATAATATACCTTTTAAAACAATTTTATAATATTAAATGTAAATAAAAGTAAAATCTTCTTATTCTTATTAATGTGAATATACCAATTTCATAATTGTTAAATATAGTTTAATTATAATATAGCTTATTGGACATTATCATAATAATAAATGTAAAAAATAGAAAATCTTCTTATTCATATTCATGTAAACGCACCAAATTCAATTTTCATTATCAACAGTTGAAATTATAACAAATTGATCAATGTTAAATGTAGTTTAATTATTATATAACTTTTTTAACATTATTACATCATTAAATGTATAAAAAAATAAAATCATATTATAAAATGTATGTAAACATACCAAATTAACTTTAAATTTGTTTATTAAAAGTTATGTGTTCCATATTAACAGTTGAAACTATACCAAATTAATCATTGTTAAATGTAGTTTATTTAAAATATAGCTTATTGGACATTATATCATTAAATGTATAAATTAGTAAAATCTTCTTATTTATATTCATGTAAACGTACTAAATTCAATTTTCATTATCAACTGTTGAAATTATAACAAATTGATCAATGTTAAATGTAGTTTAATTATAATATAACTTTTTTAACATTATTACATCATTAAATGTATAAAAAAATAAAATTATATTATAAAATGTATGTAAACATACCAAATTAACTTTAAATTTGTTTATTAAAAGTTATGTGTTCACTATCAACAGTTGAAACTATACCAAATTAATCATTGTTAAATGTTGTTTAATGATAATATAACTTTTTTAACATTATTATATCATTAAATTGATAAAAAAGTAAAATCTGCTTATTCATATTCATGTAAACGCACCAAATTCAATTTTCATTATCACCAGTTGAATTTATAACAAATTGATCAATGTTAAATGTAGTTTAATTATAATATAACTTTTTTAACATTATTACATCATTAAATGTATAAAAAAATAAAATCATATTATAAAATGTATGTAAACATACCAAATTCACTTTAAATTTGTTTATTTAAAGTTATGTGTTCACTATTAACAGTTGAAACTATACCAAGTTAATCATTGTTAAATGTAGTTTATTTAAAATATAGCTTATTGGACATTATCATAATAATAAATGTAAAAAATAGTAAAATCTTCTTATTCATATTCATGTAAATGTACCAAATTCAATTCTTCCATCTATCAACAGTTGAAATTTATACACAAAATTAGATCATTGTTACATGTAATACTACATTGAAATACTCAAATTTTCAACATTATTATATCATCAAATGTATGAAATTGTAAAATCTTTTTATTAATATGGATGTAAATGTACCAAATTCACTTTATATTTGATTATACCAAATACAATTCTCGTTATAAACAGTTGAAACTATATCAAATTGATCATTGTTAAATGTATTTTAATTATAATATAACTTTTTTAACATTCTTATATCATTAAATGTATAAAATAGTAAAATCTTCTTATTCATATTCATGTAAACGCACCAAATTCAATTTTCATTATCAACAGTTGAAATTATAACAAATTGATCAATGTTAAATGTAGTTTAATTATAATATAACTTTTTTAACATTATTACATCATTAAATGTATAAAAAAATAATATCATATTATAAAATGTATGTAAAAATACCAAATTCACTTTAAATTTGTTTATTAAAAGTTATGTGTTCACTATTAACAGTTGAAACTATACCAAATTAATCATTGTTAAATGTAGTTTAATTAAAATATAGCTTATTGGACATTATCATAATAATAAATGTAAAAAATAGTATAATCTTCTTATTCATATCCATGTAAACATACCAAATTCAATTTTCATTATCAACAGTTGAAATTATAACAAATTGATCATTGTTAAATGTAATATAATTGAAATATACATTTTTCAACATTATTATATCATCAAATGTATGAAATTGTAAAATCATTTTATTAATATGGATGTAAATGTACCAAATTCACTTTATATTTGATTATACCAAATTCAATTCTCGTTATAAACAGTTGAAACTATATCAAATTGATCATTGTTAAATGTAGATTAATTATAATATAACTTTTTTAACATTATTATATCATTAAATATATAAAATAGTAAAATCTTCTTATTCATATTCATGTAAACGTACCAAATTCAATTTTCATTATCAACAGTTGAAATTATAACAAATTGATCATTGTTAAATGTAATATAATTGAAATATAAATTTTTCAACATAATTATATCATCAAATGTATGAAATTGTAAAATCTTTTTATTAATATGGATGTAAATGTACCAAATTCACTTTATATTTGATTATACAAAATTCAATTCTCGTTATAAACAGTTGAAACTATATCAAATTGATCATTGTTAAATGTAGTTTAATTAAAAAATAACTTTTTTAACATTATTATATCATTAAATGTATAAAATAGTAAAATCTTCTTATTCATATTCATGTAAACGCACCAAATTCAATTTTCATTATCAACAGTTGAAATTATAAAAATTGATCAATGTTAAATGTAGTTTAATTATAATATACCTATTAAAAAAATATTTTAATATTAAATGTAAATAAAAGTAAAATCTTCTTATTCATATTAATGTAATCATACCAATTTCATAATTGTTAAATATAGTTTAATTATAATATAACTTATTGGACATTATTCAAATATTAAATGTAAAAAATTGTAATATCTTCTTATTAATATGAATGTAAACGTACCAAATTCGCTTTATATTTGATTCTACCATATTCAATTCTCATTATTAACAGTTGAAACTATAACAAATTGATCAATGTTAAATGTAGTTTAATTATAATATAACTTTTTTAACATTATTACATCATTAAATGTATAAAAAAATAAAATCATATTATAAAATGTATGTAAACATACCAAATTCGCTTTAAATTTGTTTATTAAAAGTTATGTGTTCATTATTAACAGTTGAAACTATACCAAATTAATCATTGTTAAATGTAGTTTAATTAAAATATACCTTTTAAAACAATATTATAATATTAAATGTAAATAAAAGTAAAATCTTCATATTATCATTAATGTAAACATACCAATTTCATAATTGTTAAATATAGTTTAATTATAATATAGCTTATTGGACATTATCATAATAATAAATGTAAAAAATAGTAAAATCTTCTTATTCATATTCATGTAAACGAACCAAATTCAATTTTCATTATCAACAGTTGAAATTATAACAAATTGTTCATTGTTAAATGTAATATAATTGAAATATAAATTTTTCAACATTATTATATCATCAAATGTAAAAATTGTAAAATCTTCTGATTAATATTCATGAAAACTTACCAAATTCGCTTTATATTTGATTCTACCAAATTCAATTCTCATTATTAACAGTTGAAACTATAACAAATTGATCAATGTTAAATGACGTTTAATTATAATATAACTTTTTTAACATTATTACATCATTAAATGTATAAAAAAATAAAATCATATTATAAAATGTATGTAAAAATACCAAATTCACTTTAAATTTGTTTAATAAAAGTTATGTGTTCACTATCAACAGTTGAAACTATACCAAATTTATCATTGTTAAATGTAGTTTAATTATAATATACATTTTAAAACAATATTATAATATTAAATGTAAAAAAAAGTAAAATCTTCTTATTATTATTAATGTGAACATACCAATTTCATAGTTGTTAAATATGGTTTAATTATAGTATAGCTTATTGGACATTATCATAATAATAAATGTAAAAAATAGTAAAGTCTTCTTATTCATATTCATGTAAACGTACCAAGTTCAACTTTCATTATCAACAGTTGAAATTATAAAAATTGATCGTTGTTAAATGTAATATAATTGAAATATAAATTTTTCAACATAATTATATCATCAAATGTATGAAATTGTAAAATCTTTTTATTAATATGGATGTAAATGTACCAAAATCACTTTATATTTGATTATACCAAATTCAATTCTCGTTATAAACAGTTGAAACTATATCAAATTGATCATTGTTAAATGTAGTTTAATTATAATATAACTTTTTTAACATTTTTATATCATTAAATGTATAAAATAGTAAAATCTTCTTATTCATATTCAAGTAAACGCACCAAATTCAATTTTCATTATCAACAGTTGAAATGATAACAAATTGATCAATGTTAAATGCAGTTTAATTATAATATAACTTTTTTAACATTATTACATCATTAAATGTATATAAAAATAAAATCATATTATAAAATGTATGTAAACATACCAAATTCACTTTAAATTTGTTTATTAAAAGTTATGTTTTCACTATCAACAGTTGAAACTATACCAAATTTATCATTGTTAAATGTAGTTTAATTATAATATAACTTTTTTAACATTATTATATCATTAAATGTATAAAATAGAAAAATTTTCTTATTCATATTCAAGTAAACGCACCAAATTCAATTTTCATTATCAACAGTTGAAATTATAACAAATTGATCATTGTTAAATGTAATATAATTGAAATATAAAATTTTTCAACATTATTATATCATCAAATGTATGAAATTGTAAAATCTTTTTATTAATATGGATGTAAATGTACCAAATTCACTTTATATTTGATTATACCAAATTCAATTCTCGTTAAAAACAGTTGAAACTATATCAAATTGATCATTGTTAAATGTAGTTTAATTATAATATAATTTTTTTAACGTTCTTATATCATTAAATGTATAAAATAGTAAAATCTTCTTATTCATATTCAAGTAAACGCACCAAATTCAATTTTCATTATCAACAGTTGAAAATTATAACAATTGATCATTGTTAAATGTAATATATTGAAATATAAAATTTTTCAACATTATTATATCATCAAAATGTATGAAATTGGTAAAATCTTTTTAATAATATGGATGTAAATGTACCAAATTCACTTTGTATTTGATTATACCAAATTCAATTCTCGTTATTAACAGTTGAAACTATATCAAATTGATCATTGTTAAATGTAGTTTAATTATAATATAACTTTTTTAACATTATTATATCATTAAATGTATAAAATGGTAAAATCTTCTTATTCATATTCAAGTAAACGCACCAAATTCAATTTTCATTATCAACAGTTGAAATGATAACAAATTGATCAATGTTAAATGCAGTTTAATTATAATATAACTTTTTTAACATTATTACATCATTAAATGTATATAAAAATAAAATCATATTATAAAATGTATGTAAACATACCAAATTCACTTGAAATTTGTTTATTAAAAGTTATGTGTTCACTATCAACAGTTGAAACTATACCAAATTAATCATTGTTAAATGTAGTTTAATTAAAATATAGCTTATTGGACATTATCATAATAATAAATGTAAAAAATAGTAAAATCTTCTTATTCATATCCATGTAAACGTACCAAATTCAATTTTCATTATCAACAGTTGAAATTATAACAAATTGATCATTGTTAAATGTAATATAATTGAAATATAAAATTTTTCAACATTATTATATCATCAAATGTATGAAATTGTAAAATCTTTTTATTAATATGGATGTAAATGTACCAAATTCACTTTATATTTGATTATACCAAATTCAATTCTCGTTATAAACAGTTGAAACTATATCAATATGATCATTGTTAAATGTAGTTTAATTATAATATAACTTTTTTAACATTATTATATCATTAAATGTATAAAATAGAAAAATTTTCTTATTCCTATTCAAGTAAACGCACCAAATTCAATTTTCATTATCAACAGTTGAAATTTTAACAAATTGATTAATGTTAAATGTAGTTTAATTATAATATAACTTTTTTAACATTATTACATCATTAAATGTATAAAAAAATAAAATCATATTATAAAATGTATGTAAACATACCAAATTCACTTTAAATTTGTTTATTAAAAGTTATGTGTTCACTATTAACAGTTGAAACTATACCAAATTAATCATTGTTAAATGTAGTTTAATTATAATATACCTTTTAAAACAATATTATAATATTAAATGTAAATAAAAGTAAAATCTTCTTATTATTATTAATGTGAACATACCAATTTCATAATTGTTAAATATAATTTAATTATAATATAGCTTATTCGACATTATCATAATAATAAATGTAAAAAAAAGTAAAATCTTCTTATTCATATTCATGTAAACGTACCAAATTCAATTTTCATTATCAACTGTTGAAATTATAACAAATTGATCATTGTTAAATGTAATATAATTGAAATATAAATTTTTCAACATTATTATATCATCAAATGTAAAAATTGTAAAATCTTCTTATTAATATGGATGTAAACATACTAAATTCAATTTTCATTATCAACAGTTAAAATTATAACAAATTGATCATTGTTAAATGTAGTTTAATTATAATATAACTTTTTTAACATTCTTATATCATTAAATGTATAAAATAGTAAAATCTTCTTATTCATATTCATGTAAACGCACCAAATTCAATTTTCATTATCAACAGTTGAAATTATAACAAATTGATCAATGTTAAATGTAGTTTAATTATAATATAACTTTTTTAACATTATTACATCATTAAATGTATAAAAAAATAAAATCATATTATAAAATGTATGTAAACATACCAAATTCACTTTAAATTTGTTTATTAAAAGTTATGTGTTCACTATTAACAGTTGAAACTATACCAAATTAATCATTGTTAAATGTAGTTTAATTATAATATACCTTTTAAAACAATATTATAATATTAAATGTAAATAAAAGTAAAATGTTCTTATTATTATTAATGTGAACATACCAATTTCATAATTGTTAAATATAGTTTAATTATAATATAGCTTATTGGACATTATCATAATAATAAATGTAAAAAAAAGTAAAATCTTCTTATTCATATTCATGTAAACGTACCAAATTCAATTTTCATTATCAACAGTTGAAATTATAACAAATTGATCATTGTTAAATGTAATATAATTGAAATATAAATTTTTCAACATTATTATATCATCAAATGTATGAAATTGTAAAATCTTTTTATTAATATGGATGTAAATGTACCAAATTCACTTTATATTTGATTATACCAAATTCAATTCCCGTTATAAACAGTTGAAACTATATCAAATTGATCAATGTTAAATGTAGTTTAATTATAATATAACTTTTTTAACATTATAACATCATTAAATGTATAAAAAAATAAAATCATATTATAAAATGTATGTAAACATACCAAATTCACTTTAAATTTGTTTATTAAAAGTTATGTGTTCACTATTAACAGTTGAAACTATACCAAATTTATCATTGTTAAATGTAGTTTAATTATAATATACATTTTAAAACAATATTATAATATTAAATGTAAAAAAAAGTAAAATCTTCTTATTATTATTAATGTGAACATACCAATTTCATAATTGTTAAATATAGTTTAATTATAATATAGCTTATTGGACATTATCATAATAATAAATGTAAAAAATAGAAAATCTTCTTATTCATATTCATGTAAACGTACCGAATTCAATTTTCATTATCAACTGTTGAAATTATAACAAATTGATCATTGTTAAATGTAATATAATTGAAATATAAATTTTTCAACATTATTATATCATCAAATTTATGAATTTGTAAAATCTTTTTATTAATATGGATGTAAATGTAACAAATTCACTTTATATTTGATTATACCAAATTCAATTCTCGTTATAAACAGTTGAAACTATATCAAATTGATCATTGTTAAATGTAGTTTAATTATAATATATTTTTTTTAAAATTATTACATCATTAAATGTATAAAAAAATAAAATCATATTATAAAATGTATGTAAACATACCAAATTCACTTTAAATTTGTTTATTAAAAGTTATGTGTTCACTATTAACAGTTGAAACTATACCAAATTTATCATTGTTAAATGTAGTTTAATTATAATATACATTTTAAAACAATATTATAATATTAAATGTAAATAAAAGTAAAATCTTCTTATTATTATTAATGTGAACATACCAATTTCATAATTGTTAAATGTAGTTTAATTATAATATAACTTTTTTAACATTATTATATCATTAAATGTATAAAATAGTAAAATCTTCTTATTCATATTCATGTAAACGCAACAAATTAAATTTTCATTATCAACAGTTGAAATTATAACAAATTGATCATTGTTAAATGTAATATAATTGAAATATAAATTTTTCAACATTATTATATCATCAATTGTATGAAATTGTAAAATCTTTTTATTAATATGGATGTAAATGTACCAAATTCACTTTATATTTGATTATACCAAATACAATTCTCGTTATAAACAGTTGAAACTATATCAAATTGATCATTGTTAAATGTATTTTAATTATAATATAACTTTTTTAACATTCTTATATCATTAAATGTATAAAAAAAAATAAAATCTTTTTATTAATATGGATGTAAATTTACCAAATTCACTTTAAATTTGTTTATTAAAAGTTATGTGTTCACTAATAACAGTTGAAACTATACCAAATTAATCATTGTTAAATGTAGTTTATTTAAAATATAGCTTATTGGACACTATCATAATAATAAATGTAAAAAATAGTAAAATCTTCTTATTCATATTCATGTAAACGTACCAAATTCAATTTTCATTATCAACAGTTGAAATTATAACAAATTGATCATTGTTAAATGTAATATAATTGAAATATAAATTTTTCAACATGATTATATCATCAAATTTATGAAATTGTAAAATCTTTTTATTAATATGGATGTAAATGTACCAAATTCACTTTATATTTGATTATACCAAATTTAATTGTCGTTATAAACAGTTGAAACTATATCAAATTGATCATTGTTAAATGTAGTTTAATTATAATATAACTTTTTTAACATTCTTATATCATTAAATGTATAAAATAGTAAAATCTTCATATTCATATTCATGTAAACGCACCAAATTCAATTTTCATTATCAACAGTTGAAATTATAACAAAATGATCAAGGTTAAATGTAGTTTAATTATAATATAACTTTTTTAACATTATTACATCATTAAATGTATAAAAAAATAAAGTCATATTATAAAATGTATGTAAACATACCAAATTCACTTTAAATTTGTTTATTAAAAGTTATGTGTTCACTATCAACAGTTGAAACTATACCAAATTAATCATTGTTAAATGTAGTTTAATTATAATATACCTTTTAAAACAATATTATAATATTAAATGTAAATAAAAGTAAAATGTTCTTATTATTATTAATGTGAACATACCAATTTCATAATTGTTAAATATAGTTTAATTATAATATAGCTTATTGGACATTATCATAATAATAAATGTAAAAAAAAGTAAAATCTTCTTATTCATATTCATGTAAACGTACCAAATTCAATTTTCATTATCAACAGTTGAAATTATAAAACAGAATTGTAATTGTTAAATGTAAATATAATTGAAATATAAATTTTTCACCCCATTATTATATCAATCAAATTGTATGAAATTCGGTAAAAATTTTTCTATTCAATATGGATGTAAACTGTACCAAAATTCCAACTTTAATATTTGATTTATACCCCAAATTCAACTTCCCCGTTATTAAACAGTTTGAAACTATATCAAAATTGTCCAATGTTAAATGTAGTTTAATTATAATATAACTTTTTTAACATTATAACATCATTAAATGTATAAAAAAATAAAATCATATTATAAAATGTATGTAAACATACCAAATTCACTTTAAATTTGTTTATTAAAAGTTATGTGTTCACTATCAACAGTTGAAACTATACCAAATTAATCATTGTTAAATGTAGTTTAATTATAATATACATTTTTAAAACATTATTATAATTTAAATGTAAATAAACAGTTAAATCTTCTTATTATTATGTAATGTGAACATACCAAATTTCATAATTGTTAAATATAGTTTAATATAATATACTTTATTGGACATTATCATAATAATAAATGTAAAAAATAGTAAAATCTTCTTATTCATATTCATGTAAACGTACCAAATTCAATTTTCATTATCAAAGGTTGAAATTATAACAAATTGATCATTGTTAAATGTAATATAATTGAAATATAAATTTTTCAACATTATTATATCATCAAATTTATGAAATTGTAAAATCTTTTTATTAATATGGATGTAAATGTAACAAATTCACTTTATATTTGATTATACCAAATTCAATTCTCGTTATAAACAGTTGAAACTATATCGAATTGATCATTGTTAAATGTAGTTTAATTATAATATAACTTTTTTAACATTATTACATCATTAAATGTATAAAAAAATAAAATCATAATATAAAATGTATGTAAACATACCAAATTCACTTTAAATTTGTTTATTAAAAGTTATGTGTTCACTATTAACAGTTGAAACTATACCAAATTTATCATTGTAAAATGTAGTTTAATTATAATATACATTTTAAAACAATATTATAATATTAAATGTAAATAAAAGTAAAATCTTCTTATTATTATTAATGTGAACATACCAATTTCATAATTGTTAAATGTAGTTTAATTATAATATAACTTTTTTAACATTATTATATCATTAAATGTATAAAATAGTAAAATCTTCTTATTCATATTCATGTAAACGCAACAAATTAAATTTTCATTATCAACAGTTGAAATTATAACAAATTGATCATTGTTAAATGTAATATAATTGAAATATAAATATTTCAACATTATTATATCATCAAATGTATGAAATTGTAAAATCTTTTTATAAATATGAATGTAAATGTACCAAATTCACTTTATATTTGATTATACCAAATTCAATTCTCGTTATTAACAGTTGAAACTATATCAAATTGATCATTGTTAAATGTAGTTTAATTATAATATAACTTTTTTAACATTATTACATCATTAAATGTATAAAAAAATAAAATCATATTATAAAATGTATGTAAACATACCAAATTCACTTAAAATTTGTTTATTAAAAGTTATGTGTTCACTATTAACAGTTGAAACTATACCAAATTAATCATTGTTAAATGTAGTTTAATTATAATATCAGCTTATTGGAGCATTATCCATCAATAATAATGTAAAAAATAGTAAAATCCTTCTTATTATATTCATCAGTAAAACGTACCAAATTCAATTTTCATTATCAACAGTTGAAATTATAACTAATTGATCATTGTTAAATGTAATATAATTGAAATATAAAATTTTCAACATTATTATATCATCAAATGTATGAAATTGTAAAATCTTTTTATTAATATGGATGTAAATGTACAAAATTCACTTTATATTTGATGATACCAAATTCAATTCTCGTTATAAACAGTTGAAACTATATCAAATTGATCATTGTTAAATGTAGTTTAATTATAAAATAACTTTTATAACATTATTATATCATTAAATGTATAAAATAGTAAAATCTTCTTATTCATATTCATGTAAACGCACCAAATTCAATTTTCATTATCACCAGTTGAAATTATAAGAAATTGATCAATGTTAAATGTAGTTTAATTATAATATAACTTTTTTAACATTATTACATCATTAAATGTATAAAAAACTAAAATCATATTATAAAATGTATGTAAACATACCAAATTCACTTTAAATTTGTTTATTAAAAGTTATGTGTTCACTATTAACAGTTGAAACTATACCAAAATAATCATTGTTAAATGTAGTTTAATTATAATATACCTATTAAACAATATTATAATATTAAATGTAAATAAAAGTAAAATCTTCTTATTATTATTAATGTGAACATACCAATTTCATAATTGTTAAATATAGTTTAATTATAATATAGCTTATTGGACATTATCATAATAATAAATATAAAAAATAGATAATCTTCTTATTCATATTCATGTAAACGTACCAAATTCAATTTTCATTATCAACAGTTGAAATTATAACAAATTGATCATTGTTAAATGTAATATATTTGAAATATAAATTTTTCAACATTATTATATCATCAAATGTATGAAATTGTAAAATCTTTTTATTAATATGGATGTAAATGTACCAAATTCACTTTATATTTGATTATACAAAATTCAATTCTCGTTATAAACAGTTGAAACTATATCAAATTGATCATTGTTAAATGTAGTTTAATTATAATATAATTTTTTTAACATTATTATATCATTAATTGTATAAAATAGTAAAATCTTCTTATTCATATTCATGTAAACGCACCAAATTCAATTTTCATTTTCAACAGTTGAAATTATAACAAAGTGATCAATGTTAAATGTAGTTTAATTATAATATACCTTTTAAAACAATATTATAATATTAAATGTAAATAAAAGTAAAATCTTCATATTATTATTAATGTAAACATACCAATTTCATGATTGTTAAATATAGTTTAATTATAATATAGCTTATTGGACATTATTTCAAATACTAAATGTAAAAAATTGTAAAATCTTCTTATTCATATTCATGTAAACGTACCAAATTCAATTTTCATTATCAACAGTTGAAATTATAACAAATTGATCATTGTTAAATGTAGTTTAATTATAATATACCATTTTAAACATTATTATAATATTAA
>VYZN01001862.1:0-116376 GCA_009761285.1 Aphis glycines
AAAAAAAAAAAAAAAAAAGTAAATATAAATCATTAGTGAGTGTCATTACTGGATGGCTTCTCATATCTTGTCTGCCATGTAAATATATATGTTTTATGTTAGTTTCTAGTTTAGATATTAATGTTTGATATGTATATGTTTTTCTACCCTCTGCCTATATACTTATTATGCCTAATGGGTACAGATTGTATATTTTAAATAAAAAAAAAAACTTAATATAAACTGATAATTGTTTTTTATACATAAATAGTTGAAAATACATTTCGTTAATTTTACATCACTAACTGCGTCGTGTATATAAGTTATATCATGGTTTTGATTACAAATTGAATCATGAGTTTCCTTCAACGATAAAAATCTACCATTTTTAATTATATAACCTAATTTATGGTTTAATATAATTTCATAACTTTTAAAATTAATTAATTTTAAATAAAATTCTCTATTATTATCAGTATCGTATGCAGTCATATTCAACATTATATTTGTATTAAAACCTAATCTTTGTAAAATATTTTTATCTGAATTACCATTCCATAGTAAAATAATTGCAATTTGATTATTAAAATCAAGATAGTTTTTTAAAAAGCTTGTAGTTAGGTTCGACGTTTTTGATTTCATAGCTAAATGTAATTCGTTTAATATAACTTGAAGCTGATCTGGTTTCTTTTCAAACATTTTTAGTAACAAATCTCTAGTTTTTATATATGAATAATTATTCATTAATCTTATTCTTCCATCAGGTGATATTATTAAAGGTCGACCTCGTAGACGAATAATTTCAGATTTTACGTGAGTTTGTGATATAGCTGCAGAAATAAGTATTAAATCTGTACGTTGATAGTTGCTGAATTCAAAATCAATTATAATTATTTTATTTTTTGGTTTTTGCCTGTAATTAAACAACATCAATTAATAGTATTGCAACGTGCTCTGATACTTATATTAAATATAATATATAAATTATTACATACGGTAGACAATAATAACCATAACACTGTAGGCATAACATATTATATAGTAAATATAATAATTATATACTATATCCTTATAATTATGCTAAGGGTGGGCAGCCAAGCAAAGCAATGAGTCTAGACAGCAATACTCGAGTCTAGACAACCAACAAGTCGGGACCTAAAAAGAGAAGTTGTAATTGGAAAGTATCAAGTATCGTCACACGTGTGCTTTCCACCCGCTAGAAAATAATGACTATATGGTATTTATCTGGCGACATGTGTGGATGCGTGATTACCACCCGATAGAATACACTAAGTACGTAATCACCCACCCGATAGAATATTATAGTCATATAATTGACGCACGGTATCGCGCGAATGACGCAATGCGTGGGAAGAAGCGGATGCAGGTGCAGATGACTAACAGGGACCTGAGGGTACCACGGGAGTCCCTGTATGATATATAAGGGGGTCCAGATTAGGCACATTTCAGACGTGATCCACCAGAGTTAGAGAGAGCACCTTCACGTCACCCAGTTCAATAATCTTATTATTTGGACTTAGAATATTTTTCAGAGTTTAATTTATTAAATCATTTGGACTTAGAATATTTTTCAAATAAAAACACTTAGAAATATTTCGATCGTTTATATTTTTTACAACTACATCCATTCCATATTACATCTTTCAATTGCTTGAACGTGGCACGTTACAAATTTGGCGCAGTCGGTAGGATTCTTTCAAATAAGAATTCTTTGATCGAACAATTTTATTTTTTCGAACTTAGAAAATTTTCGGGAAAAATATTTATTTTTCCATTTCGAAAATTCCTCGAAAAAATTAAAATATATCTACTTCAAAGAGTTCACGGAGGCACATTCGGCAACGAATCACTGTTGAAGAAGACAACTGCAGAACGTCAACTTCAGCGACTCCGAAAGAGGAAAGAATCAACAAGTAGCACCACGGCTCAGCAATCAAGAAGAATGGACACATCGACTCAAACCATCGTTGTGTAAGCATAATTTTTTTTATTAATGTAAAATAATTTTAAGCGTCTAACTCTGGTCGCGTCTCCTTTGGAATTAAAAACTCCATCGTATAAGTTACTTTTAATTGTGAAGGTGTATATATATATTTCCCGTAAAACATTAAATAAAATAATTTAAATAAAAAATTAAATGGATAAATAAAAAAAAAATTAAATAAATAATTTAAGTAAAAAAATTAAATAAGCAAGAATTAAATTAAATTAAATAAAAAAAAAAACGCAACAATTAAATAATTTTAATATTACACTTAGAATATTTTACGCATAAATATTTTTTTTTATTAATAATAATATAAAACAATTTATTTTATTAAGTTATAAAACAATATAAATAATTTTTCGAGAGATAATTAAATAAATAAGAATTTTATTTTTATTTTTAAATAAAAATAAAATAAAGGAACATAAATAATTTTTTTTTTAGAAAAAATAAAATATTTTGACACAGAAAATTTTTTTCAAAAAAAAAAACTAATAATTTAGAAGTCTTAAAATTTTATTTTATCTTATTATTTTTATTTTATAAAATATAATAGCAGAAAAATAAATTGTTGATATAAAAAAAAAGAAAATCATATTTTAATTATAAAAACCGAGAAGAATATAAAAGAGAAGAAAAATTATTTTAATTACTTTAATTTTTTTTAAATACGGAAACTAAATTATTTTATTAAAATAAAAAAATAAAATCGTTTTTTTTTTTTATGCGGAAAAATTATTTAAGATAAATATCGTAAGAATAGTATAAAATAAATTTATTTAAAATAATACAAAAAAAAAAAGAGAATATATTATTAAATAATAAAAAAAAAATTTATAATTAAGGGGGAATATTTTATTTAGAACGAATTATACGTGAGAAATACGGAAATAAATATTTATTAAATAAAAAATTATTAGTGAATTATACGTCAAGGAACACGCGAGAAAAAATTATTTTGTGAATTAAAGAGAATATTAATTGAGAATTTTATTGAAGGCAGTTAAGACCTTATTTATTGAATTATTGGGAAGGCAAGTAATAAGTCCTTATATATTGAATTATTTTAGGCTGAAAAAGTGCCATATTATAAAAGTTGATGAAAGGAATTATTTTGGGGCGGATTTGAGCCATATATTGAGAATTAAAAAGTATTGAATTTATTTAGGCTGAAAAAGTGCCATATTTTAAAAGTTGATGAAAGGAATTATTTTGGGGCGGATTTGAGCCATATATTGAGAATTAAAAAAGTATTGAATTTATTTAGGCTGAAAAAGTGCCATATTTTAAAAGTTGATGAAAGGAATTATTTTGGGGCGGATTTGAGCCATATATATATATTGTGAATTAAATAAGTAGAGAATTTTATTGGGCCGAGAAGAGCCGTATATTGAAAAGAAAATAATTGTGAATTTATTGGGCCAAAAAGAGCCGTATATTGTGAAAAAATAATTGTGAATTTATTGGGCCAAAAAGAGCCGTATATTGTGGAAAAAATAATTGAGAATTTATTAGGCAGAAATAAGCCGTGTTATAATTGAAAAATAATTGTGAATTTTATAGGCAATTTTATAGGTGTTTAAAAAAAAAATACTTGACGTATATTGTGAATTTTAGAGAGGATAAAAAAAAATCCTAGGAAAAAATAATAAAGAAAAATAATAACATAAATAATTTGGGGAATAAAATAGAATTACGGAAAATTTTATAATAAAATAATATTGATAAATATTATTTAGAGAAATTAATGTTAAACTAATAATTGAGAAAAATAATAAGTTTCGTAAAACAAAAAAAAAATATATATAAAAATAGTTTATTTTAATAAATAAAACATATTTAATTTAAGTTATAATAAATGAATATAAAAATAAATTTATGAATAAGGAGGAAGAAAATATTTATAGCGAAAACGAAAGTAACAGTTCGGAAGAGGAAACTGATAAAACAAATACAACCAAAACTCAAGTAGAGTTAAATAAAAATATTGAAGTAGAAAAATTAGTAGAAATAAGTATAAATACGAAAGAGGATAGCGACTCTACACAGAGAATTAATAAGGAGAAAACTAAAGAGAAAAGTTTGTTAGATACTACTGTTAGAGAAGACTCGAATACAGGAGTAGAACAGAGAATATTAGGGTTACGTAGTACACCAAATTTAGTCCATACGGAATTAGGACCAGTGAAAAGAAAGCAAAGAGTAAAAATGTCTAGTGTAAAGGCTACTATCGAGCAGGTCACTGCTATGATACCAATTTGCGCCGACGCTAAAGACGTTTGTTCGTTCATACGGGCATGCGATTATGCATGCGAGGCCGTAGATAGAGAAACCATACCCTTACTAGTAAAATTTATTAACACTAGGATTACTGGCAAAGCGTTAGAAGTATGTCGATATAGGGAAACTAGCGATTGGGAAACCATTAAGAAAATATTACGGGGGGCTTTTGAACAACAATTGTCACCACAAACATTACAGATAGGATTAAATTCTGTTCGTATGAAAAATGACGAAGATGTGTTAACTTATACGGGTCGCGTAGAACAATTATATTATAATTTATGTAATGCAACTTTGGCAAATAAAACGCCCGAAGAGGCGAGAATTTTAAGGCAAACTCTAAAAGATCAAGCTCTTGCAATTTATATAAATGGGTTACAAATGGATTTACAAACAATATTACGAGCTAGGAATCCCGAAACGTTAGAACTGGCAATGCAAATGGCTAGGCAATTAGAAATAGAATTTAGTTTTAATAAAGAATTACGGAATAACGAGAATAAAACAAGTCAGGGCGGAAATAAAAATAATAACGGAAATCGTTGGTCAAATAACTATCAGGGAAACAATCCAAGCGGAAAAAACTTTGGTTATAAGCAAAATTATAACCGCGGTCAGAATAGACAAAATCCTAATAATTATAATAATGTTAATCGTAGTAATAATTTTAACAGTTTCGGTCGCAATAATAATAATAGTAACAACTATCCGCGTAATAATAATAACGGTCAATATAATAATAATCGGAGACAGCAAAACAATCCCGGATGTTATATTTGCGGCAGAACTAATCATGTCGCTCGCGATTGTCGTGGCAATATCGCACAGATTGCACGTCGAAATACTAATAACAATGCGCAACCGCAAAATAATAACGCACGACAAAATACCAATAATAATTTTAACAATAATTCGGCACCAATAACTTGTAATTATTGCAATAAGATAGGACACGATAGTGTTAGCTGCTATAGCAAGCAACGGGATGAGCGTAATAATGCAAACCGGTCGGGAAACGGTCAAGTATCGAACGGGAACGGCGTCCGTTCGATCAACCAGATAACGGCCGTAACGGAGGACTTATCACTCAACGATGTCTCACCATCGTATCAGTAACTAATGAAAATCATGTTACATTTCAATCGCCTAATTTTAAAACAAATACAGCAAACCTTCTTTTAGACACCGGTAGTGAAATCAATTTAATAAAAATAAATAAATTAACAGGCGAAACATTAGTAAACGAAAACGAAAAAATAAATTTAAAAGGCATTAATGATAAAATAGTAACTACCATAGGCAAAATTACAATACTATTAATATTAAACAATAATGAAATAAAAACGGAATTTCATGTGGTTGACAAAGAATTTCCAATACCGCGAGATGGAATTCTAGGTCACCACTTCCTGTTACAGAATAACGCGATAATAGATGTTGCGAATAATATATTAACAATAAATGATAACACTCCGCACGAATTAAATAAAGATAAAATATGTTACACATTAAAACCGCGAAAGGAAACAATAATATCTATACCAATAGCTGATCCGATAACGGAGAATAAAAATATTTTAATACAGAAACAAGAATTAATACAGGACGTATATTGCGCTAATATAATAAACACGGTAAAAAACGGAAACACGGTGATAAGTATACTGAATATTTCAGAATTACCACAAAACATTTATGAGGACCAATTGAATAAAATATTATACGACAATGACATAGAATATAAATTACATGAAATAACTGTAGTAAATGACAACAACGATCGCGTAAATAAAATAAAAAGTTTAATACGTAGTGACCATTTAAATAACGAGGAACGTAAAACAATATTAGAAATATGCGAACATTTTTCTGATGTATTTCATTTGGAAAATGATTATTTAACATTTACTAACGCCGCGGAACACATAATACGATTACCCGCTAATCAGCCACCGGTATATAAGAGACCGTATAGATTGCCACAGGCACATCAAAAGGAAATTGAACAACAATTAGTTAAAATGGAACAAAACGATATCATAGAACGATCTATGTCACCCTTTAATGCACCTTTGTTGTTAGTAAAAAAGAAATCAGACTCATCTGGTAAAGACAAATTCCGAATAGTGATTGATTTTAGGGCACTCAACGAAGTAACTTTAAACGAGTTTCATCCGTTACCTAATATTACGGAAATATTAGACCAATTGGGGCAATGTCAGCTTTTTACCATTTTAGATTTAGCAAATGGGTTTTATCAAATACCTCTAGCAAAGGAATCTCGCGAAATGACAGCATTTTCGACCGGTCTAGGTCATTATCATTTTAAACGTATGACTATGGGAATGAAAACAAGTCCCGCTACATTTCAGCGATTAATGAATAACGTATTGTCGGGGATAATAGGCATAAAATGTTTAGTATACTTAGACGATATTATTATTTATGCGAAAAACTTGAGCGATCACAACAATAAGCTGATAGACGTATTCGAACGTCTACGTACCCATAATTTAAAAATACAACCAGATAAATGCGAATTTCTAAAACGCGAATGTTTATATTTGGGACACATAATTTCGGAACACGGAATAAAACCAGATCCGAAAAAGATAACATCAGTGTTAGAATTTCCGGTGCCTAAAACTGTAAAGCAAATAAAATCGTTTTTAGGTTTATCGGGATATTATAGGAAATTTATACAGGGATATAGTATGTTAGCAAAACCAATGACCCACCTATTAAAAAAGGACGTTAAGTTCAATTGGGACGAAAGTTGCCAGGCAGCTTTCGATAAGTTAAAGAACGCACTCTGTGCAGAACCGATTTTACAGTATCCAGATTTTACGAAACAATTTATACTTACAACTGACGCTAGTGGTAAGGCTCTCGGAGCTATACTATCACAAGGAACGATAGGTAGCGACCTACCAATAGCGTACGCATCTAGAACTTTGAATAAAAGTGAAATGAATTATTCAACTACTGAGCTAGAATGTTTAGCGATCGTATACGGGGTTAAACAATTTAGACCTTATCTCTACGGTAGAAAATTCGTAATACTCACTGACCATAGACCACTGTCTTGGTTATTTAACTTAAAAGATCCGTTATCAAAGTTAGCGAGATGGCGCATACAGCTTGAGGAATACGATTACGTAATAAAATATAAACCAGGAGTACAAAATTCGAACGTAGATGCCTTGAGTAGAATGTATAGTATGAAGGAAATTAAAGACGAAAGTTATACGAGCTTTCTAGAAAAATCGGAAACAACCATAATAACAAATAGTAATGTAAAAGAGGTGAACGGTGAATTGCTAGAATCACCTGTAGAATATCATATTGTATCAGAAATAGAAAAATATTATAACTTTAAATCGGGAATAAACTACGAGTTAAAACGGAAATTCGGAACGAATAAAATGCTGGAATCAAATAAACAAATAGGCGACGTAGTATATTTTAATTACGAAGAAAGGTACATAATATTTTTAATAACTAAAAGTAAGGAAAAGCAACTGACCACTAGTGAAAATATGCATTTTGCATTATTAAATTTAAAATACTTTTGCATTAAAAATTCCTTGAATAAATTAGTTATGAACCAGTTAGGAAAGAAAGACGGGTTAGATTGGACAAAAACAAGATCAATGATTAGGTACATATTTCGAAATACAGATATAGAAATAATGATCTGTGCTAGATTAGAATACACTAATGAGGAAAAATTAATTATTTTCAAGCAATTTCATGACTCACTACTAGGAGGTCATGCTGGGTTAAATAGAACAGTAAAGAGAATTAAACGACAATTCAGCTGGCCAGGGTTAAAACAAGAAGTAAGGGAATATATAAAAAACTGTCCGTCGTGTCAAACGAATAAAACAACTAATAGACATCACCGTAGTCCGATGATTATAACTACGACAAGTTCTAGACCATTTGAAAAAATATTTATGGATATAGTAGGACCTCTAATACCTACTGCAATAGGAAATACATATATATTAACTATGCAGGACGATCTAACAAAATATTCATTAGGTGTTCCGTTACCAGATCATACGGCAAACACTATTGCCCAGGCGTTTGTAGTGAATTTCGTATGTGTGCACGGTATACCTGAGACTATATTAACTGATCAAGGTACAGACTTTCTTAGTAAGATTTTCGCAGAAGTGTGTAAATTACTAAAGATTAATAAAATAAATACGAGTCCTTATCATCCGCAAACTAACGGTATAGTCGAGCCAACGAGAGAGTACTATTCCTTCGCGCATCCAAATGATCGAGCTCCGCGGTTTCGTACCCAAATTTCTCCCACTCTACCATCTAGTTGCCGCCGTAAATACCCCCACTCACTAAACGGCGGCTGTCGACTAATTCCACGGCCGCCGCCAACCACTAGTTGTATACACCGGCTCAAGTAACACACCACCCAAAAAAAAATAACAGCTGGCATCTGCCGTAGTGCCGAACCTATTATGTACCTATTACAGCAACAATACAAATAATGTGTGTGTAATATCAATATTTTAATTATGCATTTATTTATTTTAACAAAAATGTCCAATTGTGCATTACATAATTTTTATACACATAACAAAATCATTAAATTACAAAAAAAAAAAATTATAATAAAAAAAATATTTGAATGATAAAAAATAAAATACAAAGAAATCAATCCGAATCGAAGTCCGATTCCGAACAACTCGTATCACCTGTTATCGTCATGATATGACGTCCTTCTGCTTCGGGAAGTTCGTCAAATACTTCATCTGTTATATGTTCAATGTTCAAAAACTTTTCTTCCTCCTTGACGACATGTCCCACAAAATTCGTCCACATTTCCGCTGTCACATGTTCCACGCCTTTTTTTAATAACTCCAGTACATCCTTTATTTTAAACGTATTATTATGTGTCCGGACATAGCTTTTTACAGAAGACCACGCGAGCTCGATAGGGTTTAGCTCGCAGTGGTATGGGGGTAATCGCAATACGATTTTGCCATTGTCTTTTGCGTACTCGTCTATTACGTACTTGTCGTATTGGTTTTTTATTTTTTTAACTCTTATTATTAAATCATTTTTGACTATTGGATGGTTAACGATTTCACCTTTCATTTCAAGCCAATCGATAATATCTTTTTTTTTCCAAGACATAGTTGGTATTTTGCATTTCTTTACGGAGTGATACGAAGCATTATCCATCACTATGACGGCGTTTTCTTTTAATAGTGGTAGAATTCGTACAAACCATTCATAGAATGTATCGCCATTCATCTCGTCATGGTAGTCCGTAGAATTGGTCTTTGATTCGAAACACAAAAGACCCCCCGGGACAAAACCATCTGTCGACCCGATGTGTAAGACGATGAGACGCTTACCTTTTCCTGAGGGTTCTTTTTGTCCAGTGGTTAGGCCCTTGAGGAATGCATCTCGTGATGAATTTATTGTGGTATCGGTCCACGTTCTACTGTGTGTATCGCCTGCGTTGACCCACGTTTCGTCCAAATAATAAATTGGCCTGTTTTGCTCTCTATAATGCTTTATTTTGACCAAATAACTTCGGCGCCAAGCTATTAAATCTTCTCTTTCGAGTAGTGCACTATTACGTTTTTTTTTTACGTATTGAAATTGTAAATCTTTCAACACTTTTTGAAATGACGACCGCTTAATGTTTGGAAGTGTTTCATCTTCATTAATGGCGATTAACATTTTATCGACTGTTGGTACTTCGCGGTTCCTCCAAAAATTGTGTATTTTCTGTCTTATTGCATTTTTATCGAATTCATCGATTTTTTCGATTATTGTAGGTCGAATTTTTTTCTTGTTCGGCGATGTAATTGTTCCTTGATTCTTATACTCCGATAATATGTTTTGAACAGACCGCTGTCCAATACCCGAAGATTTTGAGATATCGACGATCATTTCTCTTAAGGTCATTCGAGGGCTGTCAGGATTTTCAAGCTGGTGTTTAACTATTTTCTTATATAAATTGACAATAATTTTCCTTTGACCAGTGCCGATGAACTAAAAAAAAAATTAAAATTTAAGAATTTAAGAATTTAAAAAATAGTATAAAAAAAAAAATAAAAAAATAAATAGTAAAAAAAATAGTATAAATACAAACACTTACTTTTCCACATGGATTTTTTTTGGAAGGAGACACAGCTGCGACATCCATATTGTACTTATTGTTATACGTAAAACTATTAAACAATTGTTAAGTAAAAAACGTAAAAAAAGTTAAATAAAACCGTATAAAACACCGGGGTGCGTGAAAAAACAAAAATGTTGTGTTTAAAATATCGGAGATACTATTATAGTTCACGCTGTATACAAACACTGTCACCGTTTCCTGGTCGGCGGCGGCGACGGTGGTGGCAGCAGCGTCGGCGATGGTGGCGACATCGGTGTCGGCGGCCAGCGTTGACGGCGGCCAGCAGTTAGGAAGTTTTAGTGGTGGGAATGCGCGAGAACGGATGAGTTTTGGTCGCCGCCCAATAGTACTCTCTCGTTGGCTCGACTATAGTTTAGAAAGATCACATAGAACTTTAGCTGAATATTTGAGACACTACGTGGACAAAGATTTAAATAATTGGGATCAATTATTACCGTACGCATTATTCGTGTACAACTCAACGGAACATAGTTCAACCAATTACCAGCCTTACGCGTTATTATATGGAAAAGAATTAGACGTACCAGTCAAGTTAAAGTGTAGCCCTGAACCTAGGTATAATTACGACGATTATATATTTGATTTAAAACAAAAAATGCAAGAATCACATAAGATTGCTAGAGAAAGGTTAATTACTAAAAAGATTAAATCTAAAAAACAGTATGATAAGAAGGAGTATAGCGAAGATTTAGATGTAAAGGATTTAATATTATTGAAAGATAAAACCCAGAAAAATAAGTTAAGTCCATTATGGAAAGGACCTTTTGAAATTTTAGAAGTTTTGGATAGCGAAAATGTAGTAATACAGAGAGGTAGAAAGAAGGTGACTGTACATAAAAATGATGTAAAAAGATATTATAAAAAAGACAAACCAGAAGAGAATGATTAGAAGTTTAAGTTGACATATAAGTAATAAGCACTAAAGTTTCGGTAGAAATTAAATATAATCAAATAGGTATTAATTAAGTAAGGTAGATAAGACTTAGAGTGTATTTTAAGATTAAGTATTTATTTTTAGGGAGAAGAAAGGTGAATTTTTAGGTTATCTATGCGACATGATCCAACGAGAAAAACATAACGTTACTACTTTCTTAAGAAGGGACGAAGCACCTAGTTGTTTAAGGTCACATATGGAAAATGCTAATAAAAAATTGAGCGAAGCATATTCGAAATCGGAATTAGAACGATATACGAAAAACATTACGGTTTTTATACACGACGTTTATAAAAAGAACGACCTAAGAGAACAATTTTGTATAGTAATAAACGATTGGTTAGACGCAATGCCAGAGGCTGACGAAATGTTAGAACACGATAGGAAAAAGTGTAAAAAAGAAATGAAACGGATGGCAATAGTAAATCGTAAGAGAAGTGACAGAATGGACCAATTGTTGAGAATGTACGAACGGAAATAAATGAAAAAAAATAATAAAAAAAAAAAAAAAATAATAGTGTTAAGCATAGATATAGAGTAAAATAAGTAATAGAATAGTAAAATAATATAAGTAATAAATAATGAAATTATAGGTTAATCATTATGACGATAAGGGGAGTGTCGAGCCATGAAGAGACAATAGTTTTTTATGAAGTGCACAATAGTCATGTTGAACTTCAACATACGACTTGGGGAACAACGGAGCGTATAACTTTAGCCTTGAATGATGAAAACAACACACGAGTACATATGAACCTAGGGTGTATATTTTCCATAAAACCCGCGACTATTGTATTAAACAACACGTTAACAAGAATTACTATTGAAAAAATGTGTGAGATGACATTGAAAACAGTAGGACTAGATAATGAAAAATCCATACTATTTCCGAGAAATGTTAGACACCTACGTGTCATACTTTCAAAGTCACTACATCAAACTAATATAACCATTCCGACTACAATAAAACCTATCATGACAAATAATCACGACTATAACTTAACTACACTGGATAATGTCGAGCATAATAATAATAAAAATAATACCAATTACGAAACAATATCGCAAATAATTAAAGCAAACTTAACGGTGGAAGAACCCACAGATGTAGCAAATGTAGTATATAAATTTGATTATGGCGACATCACGTTAGATACCACAGAAGGAATAGAGGATAGAACAAATATAACTAGTAAAATAATTATTAATAACACTAATAACACACGATTCGTGACAAATCTAGAAAATTCTAAATTTAAGATACATTATTACAATTTCATAATATGTGTAGGAATAAGCATTTTAATAATGACCATTGTATTACTAATTATTAGCATACACCATAATTTTAAGTGTGTGAACAGGCATAGGTACAGATATGTAGTGAATTTAATACATGAACAAGGAACAGAGTTAAACGTGATGAGGGAAACCAGTATATAAAAAATATAAAAAAAAAAAAAAAAAAAAAAAAACACATAAACAAAATAAAGATAGTAAATCAAATTTATTTTAATATTAAGATACAAATGTAGTTAGTTTTAAAATTTTACACTATTGAACGAAAGTACTATAAGAGTTAAACTGTATTATAGGAGCCGACAGATTGAAGTAATTTATCTGACAACGGAAGGGCATAGACGCTTAGTGCCATTGGTGGAAAATGCAAGGTTAGACGTAGTTCCTGAATTCGGGTTGGAAATAAAAGAAATGGCAGGGGGACGTCTAGTGACTCTCCGGTTAAATAAGGGAGATGAAATGTTGGGAGAAATACTGTTGTACCAGTATCTGGGGTGCATGGAGTTTGAAAGAAACACCATGTACCTGCACATATTCTGCGCACATAGCGAAATCTGCTGGGATTGGCATGAGCCGCATGGAACGCTGACGGAGGAGTCGGTACTCTGCAAATGTATTTTGGACGAATTCCGAAGGGAAGGAAACCGAAGAATACATTTGACACCGATACCGTACGAACGGCCGCACATGTGGCTACCCACCATGAACTTGTTGGGAAGCGTGAGCTTTTTCGCTGGCAGAGATGGCTCCACCAGATGGGGTCTAAAAATCAGATTTCTTATAAATTTGGGCAGAAAAATAAAACACCAAAGACACACATTCATAGTGGGGGATAGGGAGATCCCCGCCTGCTTTGACCACCATGTGCACTCGGCAGCAGCAATTATGCCTTACCCGATGCGTCCTCACGTAGTAGAGCAATCCATAGCAACTTTGAGATCAGACCTCTTGAGAATCATACAGAGCGATGAGCCTTATACAAGCTCTATGTGCTGGATCATGAAAAGAGAAATTTTGAGGACAACGTCGAGGGGTTATTTTTAGCAAAATAGATGTAAATAGATGTAAAATAATTGCGAGTATTATTAGTTAGAAAATAAGTTAAATTAAGTAATGAAATAATTTAAGTAATAACATAATCGTAACGTAAATGACCTATTAACTTAATTAAGGAAAATATATGTCTAATTAGCGAATTATTATATAGGTTTTTGTGTATAATGATGGTGCAAGGACAGTCGCCATACACCATAGAAGAATTTAAAAATGAAACAAGTATATTTTATGAAAACCAAGGTGAAATCAGGATAATAGGAGCTCATTGGGAGCTCGTAACTTATATACCGTTAAGCGATTATGATTTAAGACATTATCAATTAGAATTAGAAATTAAACATATGGACGAGCATTGCAAGGGAAATATGACCGATCATGAGATGTGCTCCAAGTACGACAATGTGTTAAAAACAACTTTTAATGAAATATCCGTCCAACGAACACAAATGTACGAATCTATTGGCAGGTATTTACTACCCACAGGGGAACATACGACCTTACGTAGCGTTAGAGCGAAAAGAGGATTAATAAATATAATAGGTTCTGCAATGAAAACTTTATTCGGAGTTTGTGATGAGGAGTGTGCGGAGGAAACTTTACGACACATAGATAAAGTCGAAGGTACCAACGAACGTATGATACACGTCATTAAAGACCAGACCACTGTAGTCAAATCTTCAATAATAGGAATAAATAGTGCTTCGACCGAATTAAATAAATTATATATCGAATTAAAACAAAAACAAATAAGTTTAGAAACAAACATAAAAGCTCTAATAAATAATACGTATACTCTAGAAACCTTATTATTATCAAACAGAATTTTTAGTATATTTACAGCACTAATGACACAGTACTCTTACGAAACCCAAACTTTAAGCGCAATAATAACTGCGGCTAGGACAGGTGTTTTACACCCAAGCTTAGTAACACCGCGGGAACTTGCAGCGCAACTAGTAGACGTAAAATTAAACTTACCACTTAACTTGAACTTACCAATGGGAACATTACCAAGTGAAATACATGAATTTACAAAAATCACTAAAATTGCAGTATTTTATAGCGGGAGTCAAATAGTGTTTTTGATAAAAATACCGTTAATAACAGAAACACAATTAACATTATTCAAAATCATACCTATACCACATTCTGTAGGCATCGATCGAACAGATAACAAAACACACAGTATAGTATTAAAACCCGAGTACCAATACGTAGGAATAACCAAAAACCGTAGACAATTTACAACATTTACCGAAACAGAACTACTACACTGCACTGAAACAGAAACATTTACCATTTGCCCAGAATTTCAACCAGTACAACACGAATCGAAAGATCAACCATGTGAAATTTCTTTATTTAAAAACCCAGACCAATTACCACAGAATTGTGAATCAGGAGTAATAGTTATTTCCAAAAATATATTTCACAAACTTAAGTATGCTAACACATGGATATATACAACAATAAAAGATACATTAACAATTACGTGCCAGGGAGTACCAGAACCATATATAGAAAAAATTAAAAATCAGGGGATAATTAAATTAAATCAGGAATGTAGAGCTTATGCAGAACATGTAGTGCTAAATCCGACTAGGGAGATAAAAACGAAGTATTTCACAAATTTCATACCTAAGATAGGAGTAGGGAATATATCGTATAAAATAAATAGCAGTATCAAAGACATTAAAATAGAAAAGTATAAACATAAATTCGATTCAGGCAAACTCGACAACGTACACGAAATGGCCCACTCACTAAACGAAGTAGAAAATATGATAGATGAGGAAATACTTAGACAATCAGGAGTAGAGGTGCAAAGTAATACCAATTCATTGATGATGTACGCGATAATGGCATTGTTAGTATTCTCCTTATTTCTTTTGGCATTTATATACATAAGTTATAAATGTAAACTGACCACTATGAGAGCGATAGGCCATCAAACAAGAACTATGAATGACGATACAGCGAATAAAGAAAGTAAAATCGTCTATGTGAGATCACCAGTAAAAGAAAATAGAGCTAAGGAAAAACTACTAGGTGACACACCAGATAGATTAGCCATCAATGATATGCCGCCCTTGCTAAAGGAAAAATAAAATGTATAAAATTGAATATATAACTATTATAAATATAATGCGGATTGATAGAAATATATAATGTAACTTAGTAGTAATGATATTAATAATTAATAAGACATATGAATAAGTAATAATTATAAGTATAATTAGTATGAAATATAAGTACAAATGTAAAACATAATCATTAACGTTAAATGTTTAATTATACAGAAAAGAGACACATAAGTTCGTGATAATGGATTTCGAATTCTCGATGGTGAACAAGACAAGCATGGTCGTTATCTCCGGGGCTATATCAAATAGTTTAGACCGATTTAAGATTAGAAAACTGGAAGGACGACCTCTTTTGTTACCACTTAATGAAGAAGCTCGACCTATGGGTGAGACGGAGCTTCAGGTAGCAGTGAGAGAGATTAAGAGGGTTTTCCGGGTTAAGACCGATTTGAGAGATATTGTCTGGACCAATTAAAGCAAAGTTTGAATTCAACGAAAAATAATTTAACGAAGGGATACATTGACAGTTATATACGTAGAGGTAATAAAGAGAACGTAATAGTAGTATGGAACGGACATTCAGATAAAAACATTCTAAATAGGTTAGATTTAGACCACTACCCAATGCTAAACATAACGTGTTATGATAAATATTTTAATAAAAACTTTTATATACAATTCGAGAAATTAAATAATAGAGAGATAATTTTTGAAGTGGATATCGGGACGTATAATAAATCAGGAAGGCTACTTAATTTGGTAGAGACCCATGATGTAATATGTAAAAAGAAACACCATACTACGTATGCGCATGATCCGAGAATGGATGACAAATATACCAAATGTATATTTGATTATGTGATACGAAAACAACGATATGAAAATCTAGTAAAACACTTCTAAAAAAATATATAAAAATAAAAAATAACAATAGTGACATTAATAATAAAAATACGAACGTAAAATTTCTTTTCCAGAAATTCATAATTCTATAAATTACAAATCAGCTTTACGAAATAAATAATAAACAATAATGGATAGATTGGAGCAATTAGCTTCGGCGATATCGTTTAACATTGAGACGCAATTTCATATTAATCCAACACAGGGAGAGTGGCATAATTACACAGCTTGTTTTGATTTTCATATAATCACTGCTAATGAAAATATAATCGTACCTTACGAGGATGAAACTATATTGGAAATGATTGAGGCAGCCAAGAGATTTTTGTCTGATATGGCGGTAGACAGAGAATTTGGTGAACCATACTTTTATGAATTAAATTATTACCTCGAGATAATACAAAACCCACAAGATATATTAAATTACAGTAGATAAATACATGTTTATGATCAGGTAGGAAAACTGGTTGGGACGGTGTGAAACACCTATCGACATAACATTTGACATATGATCGATGGGGTGGATTCCATGACACCCCCAATGAATAAGGGTTGATCAAGTAAACGTAATAATCACTTAAGATTGTTGTCAATATGGATGACGTACTTCAAATAATTAGTAAGTCATTCTAAGGGCAGCGAGTCTTGATTGGGTTAAATAAAGTAAAAACATGCAAACTGGAATGATAAATATATATATATATATACACCTAGATTTAAGAAATGTATTGTAGGAAAAATGTAAAAGTAAAAAAAAAAAAAAAGAAAAATTATTAAATTGTAATAAGTTATTATTAAGATAAAAAAAATGTAGAGAACTTTATAGATTTTATATTACTAACATATTATAATAAGAAAAATATTATTTATATTCATTAAGTTATTATATATAAGGAATTACTGTAATCAACATATTATACTAACCTAACGTGACCATATTTTTTTTTCTTCAAAGCGGGACACCTGTACATTTTAATAAGAAAACTACACCATTTTGCGAAAAATAACAATTATTTTATTGGAAAAAAACATAAACTATTTGTATAAAAAATGGCAACAGAAAAACGGAACTAATATATTAATAAGTATAATAATAATAATAATAATGTAAAAATAAATAATGAAGTATATTATTCGGCTGGTTTATATTTGTCGGATCCACAAATCTGCTTCAAAGTAGCCTGTTTGGTTTGTATGTAAGAATGGAACTCTTGACATGATTTGTTGATGTTACCCTTTGTTATAAGAATGGCTTTTAATACACCGATTCCCAACTGAGTTTTTTCACTGCTCCATACTTTATTCATAAGAGAGAACACTCTTTCAACTGGAGCGTTACTGCCTGGCAGATACAAAATGTATTCAACAATTATAGAAAAATTCACGTGTGAGATATCATTAGCATTAAAGTGCGTAAATACTTCCACCCAACGATTTTCAGTAGGTATATTCCCGGTGTTCCAGTCGTATATTTTTTGAGCTGTTATATACTTAGAAATGAGTGAAAACTCGTCAAACACTCCTGTGTCTTGACTGCTACTAATAAATTTCTGTTCAATAAGTAAGTCCATCACTTTTTGAACATCTTCCCACGAGGGAACCTTTCTCAGATTTGCCCATTCAAATTGTTTTACTTCTTCGTTGAACTGACACCACTGCTCCAAATATTCTTTGCTTGTTTTATAAAAATTAGACGCTGCAGTTTTTACGTTTTCTTTATTTATATCACCAGTTTCTTGTAATTTTACAATTATATTACGGGTAGCGTGGGGAAGATAGCATGAATTTTGTTTTTGATTTAAATTATTTTGAAGTTGATTAATTTCATTTGCGGCATCTATTGCAGACACGTTTTGGCCCTCTATCTTTAATACAGCTTGATGAAAAGTAGCTGATTGTGCGTGCACAAAATACAACCATAATTCAGAGCTGGGATTTTCAAAAAATGTTTTCAGTATATTCGGGCATTTATCAATGCTCAGATAATAATTTTTTAATGGCTGAAACATTTTCAAAACTCTTTCCAGTGCAGGCATCAACGCAAGCCATCTAGTTTTACTATAACCCAGAAGTTTTTTGTATTCTGTGTTAGCTGCATTACAAAATTCTTTAAGAGCTTCAACACGAACGCTATAAATGTAAAAAAATGAATATATTTTTACAATTATGCATTCAAAATCAACAGGTAAACAATCTGCAGCTGTTTTAATTGCATTGTGGATTATGTGAGCTCCGCATCCAATTCCTATGAGAGTCCTTCCAAGAGAAGTGTTCAATTTTGCATAAACGTTATTAACTCCTTTTCTATTTTTTCCTCCAAAATTGCAGTTAGTATTGTCCCCACAAAACGCCACAATTTTTGACGTCAGTTCATTTTTAGTTAATACGTCTTTTAAATAATCCACAACTATATCTGATGTTTCACCCGGTTGCTCTTGAAATTCTAGAAACTTTACTTGCACTCCTTCATACGGTAAAAAGTAACTAACTAAGACAGGGAATAATTTTGTAGAACCATGGTTTGAAGCGTCCGTTAGT
The DNA here is from genome assembly GCA_009761285.1 of Aphis glycines. Classification (NCBI taxonomy): domain Eukaryota; kingdom Metazoa; phylum Arthropoda; class Insecta; order Hemiptera; family Aphididae; genus Aphis; species Aphis glycines. The sequence goes on from VYZN01001862.1 coordinate 19,272, forward strand.
AAAGTAATGCAATTCGCTTTACGGAGATGGTCATTTAACTCATGTATTGCCATAGGCGCCAAAACATTTACAACTATAGCCTCGGACTTAGTGCGAGCGCATCTAAATTTTTGCTCGAAACATGTCTGTATTAATCTTGACGCACAATCATTCGAACGAAAGCTATGACTTTCCTGCACAGTATGATAAGCCCAAGTGGCTTCTGCCGCAGCAACTTCAAAATCCTTAGAAGAAGGTGAATCCGTTTTTTTGAAAAATTTGAGCATTGATGAACTTGAAGCAGCAGCATGGTCAGATAATTTGTGTTTTTCTGACCGTAAATGTTTTTCAATATCACCAGCACCACCATGTGCAACACTAAAATCTGTACGACACTTTTCACACGTGACGTCGGAAGGTTCACTTCTTTGTTTCACAAACGGATACTTGGTTTTTAATTTATCATTAAATGTACACTTGCATTTGGGCATTTTAAAAACTAAATGATCACGTAAAGTCGTAAAGAATAAGGTACTTGCGTACAGCGCGTGACAAGGCAACGGAACAACTAAGACAATAATATTATGACATTATATTGTGTAGGTATTCGACCGTATTCCATTTATCGCCGATTCCCACAGTTGACGCGGTGGCAGCGACAATAACAATAAGGTAGTTATTTTTGTACCATTTTTATCTATGTACTATGGACTATGGGTTTTAGTGTTTTACGTAATACATATATAAATATATATTACGTAGTTTACTATACGTCTATACAGTATAAATGTATAAATAATGTATGATTGTGATTTGTGATCAATAAATACTTACCACAAGTCGACTTTTCTTAAAGCGGGACATTTTTAGGTTCTTTGGGGACAGCGGGACACTTAGCTCGAAAGCGGGACTGTCCCGCCCAAAGCGGGACGTATGGTCACGTTATACTAACCGCATATTTTATTGGAAATAATTAAAATCTATTATAATCATTACATTACACTACCTACTAACACTATATTATAATCACAATTGTAAATTATATATTATGGGAAAACTAACAAACATATTTAAACATTAAATTATATTATAATCAAAATAATTAATCAAACCACTTAATAATTATATCACAATTTTACTATAATCAAACCTTATTTAATCAAAATTATATACAAAATGTATACATCATATTATATAACGGAAAATATTTTAATGTAAAAGCATACAGATAATTGTAATGTATGACTTATTTCAATAACTTGTAATCTAACATTGTAAACACTATAACATTGTAATAATTTGTAATTTTGTACTAAACTTTGAAAGATTTCTGTCTTTGAGACATAAACCTTTTTTTTCGTGGGGAGGTGCAACGTGCTCTGATACTTATATTAAATATAATATATAAATTATTACATACGGTAGACAATAATAACCATAACACTATGGGCATAATATATAATATAGTAAATATAATAGCATATTATATACCAGCGGTTCCCAAACTTTTAGGATCACGGAACCCTTAGGAAATAGTTTGTGTTTTGCGGAACCCTAATGTCTTTACTTCCAACTCAACTCCATTTTTTCTAAAAAAAAACAGTACTACAAAAAATATTTTAATGATATTGTTAATGATTATTGTTTATTACAATTAGTTAAAAAACAATTTTCAATGAAAATTTTATTTATTTAAATAACAAACATTTATTATTTAACTATCACAAATATTTATTTTTAAAAAATTATAATTAATTCGATTTTAAAATATATATACTATTAATATTTTTAGTGGGAAGAATGGAACTGTTTCATTGTTTGATTTACAATATTTTTAAAATTAGGTTTTATATCTGAAACTTGAATTCGTAAGTCTGGAGCGGCATTCAATCTATTTCTGTATTTATTTTTTGTATACGCATAAGAGGAAAAACCAGCCTCACAACGGTAGGTTGTTACAAAAGGCAATAGAGTAAAAATAGCTTTTTCAACTAGGGATGGGTACTCGTCCTTAAGTTCAATCCAAAATTCGTTTAAAGATCCAGATTCAAATTTTTGTTTTAAATATGACATGCTTTTAATTTCAATTAACTGCTCATATTCGAGCATGGATAACATTGCAGATTTTTTTTGGTTCACAAAAGGATTTTGTATCCAATCAACGTCATTATTAGTAGCAGGAAAATACTGAGAAAATGATTTTTCAAGGTTTTCCAAATGTTCGATAACAATTTTTTTAATATTAGTTGTTAGTTGCAATTCGTTTTCCTTTAAAAAATCCATCAAGAGAGGAAAGCATTCAAAATTATTCTCATTTACACATGCAATCCAAAAGTTAAGTTTGTTTCTAAATGCTATATTTTTGTCTCTGACCACGAATGTTGTTATTGTTTTTCCTTGCAAAGACTTGTTAACTTCATTCAGTTTACTGAATATGTCAGCTAGATAAGCTAATTTTATAAGCCATTGGTCATCATGTAATAACTCGAAATAACTCATAGATATTGATAAATTTTGTCCCGAAAAAAAAATATTTAAGTCATCGCGCAGTTCAAACAACCTACTTAGAACCTTTCCTCTTGAAAACCATCTGACTTCAGTGTGAAGAAAAAGTGAATAATGCTCACTACCCATTTCTTCACATACTTTTTTAAAAAGTCTAGACTGGAGTGGACGACTCTTAATATAGTTAACAATATATACAGCCTCATTAAGAACTTGTTTTAACTCCAATGGCATTTTCTTACTAACAAAAGCGTGGCGATGTAAAACGCAATGACTACTGTGACATTTTGGTGCGACATTTTTTATTCTAGTCACGGTTCCTTTAATTTTTCCAACCATAGCTGCAGCTCCATCACTACATACATCGATACATTTAACCCAATCAACCTGATGTTTATTCATATAACTATCGATGACTTTAAAAATTTCTTCACCTGTGGTATTTGTGTCCAAAGGAGTACAAAGCAATAAATCTTCCTCGATAGATGTTTCAAAAATATATCTCACGAAAACAAGCAGTATTGAAAGTCCAGCAACGTCAGTACTTTTGTCAAGTTGAATAGCAAACATGTTACTATTTTTCAACCTGTTTATTAGTTGATCTTCAATATGGTCTGATATTTTATGTATCCGATCAGATATAGTGTTGTTGGAGCATTGAACAGTTGCAATTTTCTTAGCAGCCTCTTCTCCAATCATGCAGCGAACTATTTCAGTCATACATGGTTTAATTAGAGACTCAGCAATTGTATGTGGTTTACCAGCACGAGCAATGCTGTAACTCAAAATAAATGATGCTTCTGTTGCATTTTCACTGTCGTTTTTCGCGTATTTATGTAAGGCAGACAAGCTGCTATTATGTTCTTCTTTACGTTTTTTAAAATAGCCCATTTCCTTGTTTATCAAATTTGGATGGTTGGTTTCGAGGTGTCGTTTAAGTTTTGCAGGTGCCAAAGAACTGTTCTGAAGAATTACATTACAAATAACACATTGTCCATCAGGCCTTTCTACAGTACCAACAGGAATAAATCCAAATTGAAGGTAGGATTCATCGTATTTTCTTTTTTTCGAAGATTTTAACTCAATAATTTCAGGTACAACTATACTTTTTTCCGAAATATTACTATGAGAATTCTTTTCAATGACATTAGTAATCTAAAATAAATTAAATAATAATAATGACAATATAATATTATAATATATAATTATAATAATTATAATAACAAGACTGGAAACGACTAAAAATTAACTCATTTTATTCAAATTTCTTACCGAACAACTAGGAATAGCATCTTTCAATATAACTTGTTGAGATTCTATTGTTGATGAAGACGCCACAGTCTCATCAATATTATTACTTGTTGTTTTGGCCAACAACCGTCCTGTTTTAAGCCAATTATGCATGGCAAACTTTTTATTTGTAGTTATGTTGTATTTATAATAAATAATAATTAATAACGCAGTAACAACGTACACGAAGTAGGTCGTATGAAAACTATATGCCAACTGAATCATAATCCCTTAATTTTAACTCATTACGATTACGGATATAATGTTTCAATCGTATCGAAAGTGAACTCGTGCACATAAGTTATTTTTATAAGTTATCGCACAATTTACTGGCAATCGCTTTGACACGCTTATCTAAATTCTACAAATCTACATCGTTACGTAATGACAACATCTATAGGTACATGAGTGTTATAATTTTATTCTGTTCAATTTCAAGTACATACAACAAATATTTAATAACGATATTATACTATAATTATTAACTAATAATATTTTTTATATAAATAATCCAAATATAATTTAAATAATTTTCTCGACATCACATACATCTGACGGAACCCTTGAGATAGTCCGGCGGAACCCTAGGGTTCCGCGGAACACACTTTGGGAAACGCTGTTATATACTATATCCTTATAATTATGCTAAGGGTGGGCAGCCAAGCAAAGCAATGATCGAGTCTAGACAGCAATAATCGAGTCTAGACAACCATCAAGTCGGGACCTAAAAAGAGAAGTTGTAATTGAAAAGTATCAAGTATCATCACACGTGTGCTTTCCACCCGCTAGAAAATAATGACTATATGGTTGTTATCTGGCGACATGTGTGGATGCGTAATTGTTACCCGGTAGAATATTATAGACACACAATCGAAGCACACTGTCGCACGAATGACGCAATGCGTGGGAAGAAGCGGATGCAGGTGCAGATGACCAACAGGGACCTGAGGGTACCGCGGGAGTAGGATTAAATAGCCGATTCAAAAACCTCACCCTCACCATTCTCACCCTCACCCTCACCCACAGCCGCCGCCGTTGCCGCTACGTACGTGACGTACCCCCTCACCCTCACCCTCACCCAAAGCCGCCGCCGCCCGTTCCGCTACGTACGTGACGTACCCCCTCACCCACATCCCACCCTCAACCGCCGCGGCTTATCACATATTATCAATCATTTATCAGTTATCAAATTGTTATCACATATTATCAGTTATCAAATATTATAATTGTTATCACATGTTATCAATCATTTATCAGTTATCAAATTGTTATCGCATATTATCAGTTATCAAATATTTAAAAAATATAATATTCTGCGTTAGAATCGAACCGGGAGGGTATGAGCGTATAATTTGACCTCCTTCCCACCTCGACTCTAACCCATTGAACAATATAGTCAATTCTGCTATATTTAAATACACGCTAAATAATATACATAATCATATAAATATTCTATAGCTACCTCTTATACTTAGGAAAATCATATACAAAAAATGTAATTAAATTTAGACTTCCTCGCCATTTATATTGAAAGACCCTTTATCATTCACACACCACCTGGACATTAGTGATTGAAAGGCAATAATCGACAATAATAGATATATTATTCGTATTCAAAAACTATACCTTCGTATATTAAGCACGTCTGGCGACAATAATTTCCTGACATTAGGTAGACCTCGATATTAGTACAATTAAAAAACATTAAGAGACATATCAATTAAATATCGATATTCACTCACTACCTTACAAAAATCTCTACCAACTCGACATAAAGGATTAAGCATATTTGGCGTCGTATTGACGATAAGAACTATTTCCTGCAATTAGGCGATTTCTAAATAATCACAAATAAATGCCTATATTAATTGTCTGCTTAATGTGACCCACCGGTCGCCTGGATGTCGAAGACTCTTAATAGCCACTGACACTAGCGCTAGCAATGTTATTCACTTTATACTGCGGAGCAAAATCGTTAGTAGCCGGACAACCATTGTAGCAGCAAGTCGTTTTCATTTTTTATAACAGTTTGTTTAAAAGTGTTTTTTCTAAAGTGATTGAAATTATTTGCTTTTAATCATGGCTGGTTCATTCGCGAACATGGATGCGATTAACAAGAAGAAGAATTTTACGTATATCCCCCCAACACTGCCGACCGAACTTGTCGATACCACAAGCTACACAATCGACTTTGCAGCTCGTAAGTTTGTGCATATCGGTATTGACCCGTCTGAAAAATTTCAAGTGACCGTTCATTTATTAACATCATCGCGCCATGTTAAAATAACGCCGGATTTTCTAAAACGTATATTTTCGCTGATGGGGAATATACTATCATTCGTATTGGAGCAACCAGTAAAATATAAGCGTATGTTGTTTTTGGAAACCAAACTTTATAAAATATCCAGTACGGTGTATGGTGGAGAAAATGTGCTAGTGATAGAATCAAAAACTCAGGACGGGTGCAGAGTACTGTTAAATCGGGAGGATCTTATCCATCTTCAATATTTGGAATGGTGTATATTTAAAACGATTACACGAAAATCAATTATAACACAACCAGCTGTCTTAAAACAGTTCGATTTGTTTTTAAACTATATCGATGTTGAATCCTTAAAAGTTGATCCACCACCGAAAAAACCCGATGAAATGATGACATTTATCAAAAATATACGCGACGAAAGTGTTATTTCAAAAATTCCCAAAAATGATGTAAATTTCATCAGTCAACTCAAAATGTATGCTTCATCACAATTAGCTGAACATTGGGAGCAACGATGTAATGGTGAAATGTCGCCAGAGGTAAACCTTTAAAATTTATATACCTTGTTTAAATATTTAATGTATTTTATTATTTTATAGTTGTTCACTGAATCCGAAATGAAGCTCATTTCACCTCCGAGATATTCAAGTATGTCTCCAATGCACGAAAACCTATCACAAGCAAGGGTAATTTATATATAAAAAAAAATTAAAATATAATACAATTATTAATTATAATAATTATTTAGGTAGCTGACGAGGAACGTGGAATGGAAGAATTTTTAACACAGGCGAAATGGTCACCAATTCGGAAGACCGAATCATTGGTAATATTCACACCTAATTTTTAAGATAAATATATTAATATTATTTTATTCTCTAGCCTATCGATGAGCCTGAAAGTCCGCCACCGAGGATCATGGACACTCTTCCCACATATTGCTTTGATCCAGACAATTTTGCGCAGCCCCCTCCGTGGTATACAGCGCCTGAATATAATGAATCTTCACCAACGAGCCCTGCAGTCGATGAGAACGACGGTCCGACGTCTTTCAACCGCTCGCCATCAATTCTCGACTTCACAGGCGGCATTGGGATGAAGAAATTAAAAAAGCGGAACGCAAAACGTAAACTCTTTTTGAATGATATTGTTTAAATTATTTTGTGTAAAATAAAAAAAACAAGCGTGATATTTAAAAACAAGTTTTTTCATTTATTAGATTAAGTTTTTACAATAAGGTTTACAATTTATATTTAAAAAAAAAAGTTATTAATTACAAGGTATAAAAATAATTATAAGGTCTAAAATAATTACAAGGTTTACAATTTACTGACATCGCCACTAAACGGATTATAAGTTATAATCTGGTCATGTAGTATTAAACAATAAGCTGCAGTCTTTTCTGGAATAACTGTGTCGGTTTCAAAGTCTATTCGTAGGTCTACGGTTGATGATTTCACGTTATCATTCTGGTACGACAAATCAACAACGACGATTGGCACATAGTTTTGAAAAATATGTTTTGATAACAATGGTTCACAATAATCTCTTTCGTAATACGATTTTTGAAAGTCTGTATTAGCTTTGTACAGTAAAGTGGTGGTATTATTTTTAAAATCGGCTCGAAAGTCTTCATATGGATACACTTCAGAGTTTAAGTGTACCTTAAGATTTTTAAGTTGACAGTGATCAAACCGCCCGGCGTCAGTTTCGATATTGTTTTTTCTACTTGTTTGTAATCCAAACAACACAAATCTTGGTTTTTCGAGCAAACTGCTAGACTTTACTGTCCACGAATGAGAAGTATTTCTAGGAAGCACTGGATATTCACAGAGATCCCAGGTTCTGAACGCACACGATAGTGTTTTACGAGAATCTAATACTTTCAATAACTTTAATTTTTCTTTATCGCTCACTTTGATAATAGGCATCTTCCAGGTCACCTTTGTCAGTTCAATTGTGATTTTTTTATTTTTATCGACAGCGGCGGTTGCGCCTTCACCCACAACATGTATCGCATCAAGGTCGGTAGATGCGCGATTCAAAATCAGTTGCTGATTGCAATTGAGTAATATTTTCTTATAATCTTCACAAAATCCGAATACATGTTTAAGGGGTATGCATCTGGAAAATATATTATTGGTCATAAAATTTTTATTATCTTCACTATCCATTGCCGAGTCCCAAGCCATGTTCTCTAACGCATTCAAATCGTTTGGAGTATACGAGCAGTATGCTTTCAAACAAGATGACACTCCAGGTGATCTCAATTTCTGTATTTCTATTCCGTTTATTTCATATCGCATCTCGGAGAATAAAAATGCCAATCCGTTATTCGAAAAACGAACTTCTCCCGCTGCATCGGTAGGTTTGTATACTTTACCCTCGATGAAAATATAACTTTCACACGGCAAAGTGTAAGAATCCATGTTCTGAACATTAATTCTAATTTCCTCATTGTACGGTAGAGCGCTGCTTGAATACGGTGTGAACGAATGGTAACTTTTATGAGTTATTTTACAATCGTCGATGTAGTCGGCTGTCACGTCTAAATATGAGTCATCCATCATTGTAAAGAGCGAAGAAAATTTAAATTGTTTTTTGTGAGTTTGGTTTGGATAGGTTTGTACTTCTTCGCCGCTAGCGATGTAGACTTCTTAACGGCAGTCGGTAAACTGATCGGTTTTTTGATTGTAGTTCTTTTTATATTAAATTTGAGCGCCATATCCACGCGTTATTTGTAAACGAATTGTTATCGGTTCACCGCGCAGATTAATTAGACAATCGTTCTGATCTTTTAGCACGATATTTACTTTAGTTATTGAAGTCGTATTGAGACCATAAAAAACTGGATGCTTAGGTACCTCAACGATTTTATATCCCGCAGGTACAGTAGGATAAAGCTCGTGTATGATCTGGCTCGGTGCTCCGTCACAGAATGAGCCGGTGATTAGATTACACTCTACTTTTATACAGTTTATTTTCATTATGTTGACTATATTTTCAGATTCGTGGCTAGCACCAGTAGTGTATAGTACACTTCTAAAACCTAGCAATTTCGCAATGCTATTCTCGACTCCTAAATCAACATCATGGCTGCACGATATTATACACTTTAAGGTTCTGCTGTTTGCTTTTAGTTCAAAAAAAGTGATATAGTCGGGCATCATTTTTTGTATAACAGACTCTAACTGATACAACTCATACGAGCCCGAAGGTATAATTACGTTTTCATTTTGACCGATAAAATTACGAAAACCTATTGCGTTACAACCAGGTTCTATGTTTGGTATAGAATTATTTGTTTGTAAGCTCAGTAGGCACATTTGTGCAGTATTTTCTACTTCTAACGGTGGAAAGATCTCGCATGACAACTCACTCGAGTTTCCGTTTAACGTTAATGTGAACATGATAAAAATTTTAAACACAAGTGTCCACAGTTTGTAGTGTTATATTTCTGCTCTCTACTGTAATTGAAATGTACGTCGCATCCGTGAAAATATTGTTGTACTTCTAGTGGAGGTGGTAAATTTCCAAAACTATCGTAATAGTCGACTTTTTTTCCGATTTTTCTATACGCTACCCAATGCGTTACTGTACCGTTTTCCGCGTCCAAGTTAATTATCGCTGATTCTTGACGCTTAGGACGTGTAGATAACCTATCTCTGGTAAACACGCCGATGAAATGAGGTATTTTCATTAAGCGAGCGATTTTTATAAGTTCGAAATCGTACAACGCTCTTCTGGGTAACGTAGATATTAGTTTTTTTTCGCTTTTACATCCCCACCACTTTTAAATGGCGCTATACCAATTTTGTATGAGTTGCCTTTATATGGTGCGAGATAAAGCCCTTTGCCCAAATGCGATTGTTTGTTTCTATTAAATTCATTAGCAACCTTCACAACGTTGGCCACACCACCAGTCAGGGCTCCCAGAGCTGACAACCCGGCGAAAATTGGTATAAGTGGGAGCACACCGCCTTTTTTCGGAATCAATATTGTTCTTGGAACTTTTGTCTTCTTAGTTTTGAATGTTTTTCGCGCGACGGCTAAACATTTTTTAGTCAATTTGATCAAGTTTTTTTCACGGACATTTTTCTTTAAAACTTTATTAGTGGCTTTAAGTGCCGCTTTAAACCCACAGCCACCGCCAACTTTACGTTTTGCTTTCATGGCAGTAGTCACACCCCAAGCCACAGCTTTTTCTTTTAAACTCGAATCTTTTGACTTGAACCTATCCCAGGCTCGCTGCTCTAATATAAAATCGGCTTTGTTACGATCTGCGATAGAGTTGCTATTCTCGTATGCAATATCGTGGTCTCTACAAGCAGAGTCTAGTGGGTTTATACCTTTATCGCCACGAGCTAATCGTTTTCCTAAATTTGTACCAGGTCCACAGTATTGATAACCTGCAAAGAAATATTATTATTATTATTATGATAATATCGGATTTATTATTCTAGACTTACCAGGCACGTGAAGCTCGATTGGCAATTTGTTTATAAGCGTGTTGATAAGCCCAGCGCCCTTATTCTTGATGCTTCTTCGAACGAGTGACATTGTGTACTGATAACATTATTATCGTTCCTCTGTTATTTACACAAAAATGAAATTTATCAAACAAGAAATAAGACTATCAGTTGAAAATGTGGACCCGCCTACATCTTTTAAGAAGCATAGACACGGATCGCTTCTACCAAATACGATTAGAGCACTTATCGTGGGCCCTTCCGGCTGTGGAAAAACTAATTTAATATTTACCTTATTAACACACATAAACGGGATACGATTTCACAACGTTTACATATATTCAAAAACATTGGATCAACCGAAATATAAAATGTTGAGTGATATTTTATCGGACACTGATGTTGGATTATTTAAATTCTATGAAAACGAACAAGTTATCGAACCTGAAAAAGCTTTACCAAACTCCGTGTTTGTTTTTGACGATATTATTTCGGAAAACCAAAAGATTGCAAGAACTTACTTCTCCAGAGGTCGACATAATTTAATAGATGTATGTTACCTGGCTCAGAGTTATTCAAAAGTACCAAAACAACTTTTACGTGATAACGCTAATTTTATTGTATTATTTAAACAAGATGAAACCAATTTAAAGCACGTATATAATGAGCATTGCTCCGGTGATATGACATACTTTGAGTTAAAAATTTTTTGCACATCGTGTTGGCGTAAGGGGAGATTCGAGTTTATCGTAATAAACAAAGACTGTGAACGTGACAACGGGCGATATCGTCATGGATTCGATACATTTGTCGTTATATAAGTAGCTGTTTTTATGAAAATCCATCATTTGCAAACATGTATGCTGATGGTGTAGTACTCGGCGATCTGATTAAAGCCAAAGAAAATATTAAACACAAGTATATAGCATTAAAACACGGAAAAGCAGATATTCATTCACTAGTATCGGAAACTCTAGGCCCGATAATCGAACCATTGAACGAAATAAAAAAATATAAGCCTTTGCCATTGCCGCCCTCAGAGGACAAGTTTATTCAAGATTTTCAAGATTTTGAAATAAACGACTGGTTTAAATCTTACGATATAGACAAGACGTACGGCCCCAAAATACACACAAGTGGGAATGTACATTTAGGTAAAAAAGAAATTAAATTCATCGATAATACGTTGAATATTGAGGATACTTCATACCCACTAATACAAGGACTAGGTAATTTAATATTTTCGAAATCTCCAAAATTATACACCAAAAACGATTTAGAAGCATATAAGTCTATATTAATTCAAACATCGGCCCACCTAACAGCAAACGAGAAAAAAATTTAAAAAGGTGGAAATAAATATCATGATATAATACAAAATCTGTTTCCATCTGGAAGTGGGCTATCTATGAAATTACGAAAACATAATTTAGTTTACTGGAACGACCCCAACGAGTTAGTCGAGCGATTGCAGTTACTACTGGCGTCAAAAGCAGCTGGTAATACAGGCGTTTCCAACGAAATACTCTCGATTTTTGAAGAACTGCGTGAAGCAGGGTTAATAAAACATATTCCAAATGTCTAAACGTGAAATCGCTATCGAACTACACAAACCGGCTAGAAAAAATTATACACGGCGTAGAGTTAATGTTTATGGCAAAAACGACCTATGGCAAGCTGACTTGGTCGAAATTATACCATATTCGAAAAAAAATAAAGGCTATAAATATATTCTATGTGTCATTGATTGTTTCACAAAGTTTGCTTGGGCGATACCGTTAAAGTCTAAAACTGCTAAAGAAGTTTCCAGCTCAATGTCTAAAATACTGCATAAACGCACACCAAAGCTATTACAGCTCGATAATGGTAAAGAATTTTACAATTCTACATTTGACGCGTTGATGAAGAAGCACAACATACATAAATATTCGACTTATAGTACTATGAAAGCGTGTATTGTGGAACGTTTCAACCGCACATTGAAAGAAAAAATGTTTAGAGAATTTACGGCACGAGGTTCGCATGAATGGATTTCTATTTTACCTTCATTGATTAACGAATATAATAATTCAAAACATAGGACAATAGGAATGACACCAGTGCAAGCTGATGCTAATCCTACGTCAGTGGAAATAAAGCAACGAAAAATTATTGATGGAAAAAATAAATTTAACATAGGCGATAACGTCCGTATTAGCACATATAAAGGTGTGTTTACAAAAGGTTATTTGCCGAGCTGGTCTACAGAAATATTTAAAATTGTTAAAATCAACAACACATTACCTGCTACTTATCAGCTACAAGATTATAGTGGAAAACCGATTGCTGGCTGCTTCTATTCAGAGGAAATATCGAAAACAAATTATCCAAATGACTTTTTAGTAGAGAAAATTATACGCAAGAAGGGGAAGCAAATTTTTGTGAAATGGCTCGGGTTCGATAATACACACAATAGTTGGATAAATACATGTGACATTAGAAAATAGTGTCAGTCGAGTTATAGACATGAACGTGTTTGGTAGTTCTCAGTCTAGTGAAACAAACAAAATTATTTCAAACCTCGAACAGTCGAACAAATCGTTTTTGTCTAAATTAGATAAAATCGAGCATTTACTCGAAGAAAACCATAAATCTGTACAAATTCAAGAAGAACAAGTAGAAGCGATACAATTGACATGTATACAAATAACTGAGCATATGACAAGAGGTGAAGTATCATTACAATCAATCAAAGAAAGTATAGAAGGATTGAAATACATAATACCAGCTATACTCAGTCAACTAAATACTATTGAAACTTATTATAAAGACAAGCCATAATGTCTTCGGCCATCTTGGACATGCAATGTGTACTTGGCGTCAAAAATAAATACATGATTAAAGAAATGTCTATAGTAGACACAGAAACATGGGCGACCCAGCACTGGATTTTTAAACATGCAAACTCAATGCAGGACAATAAGAGTCAAAAAACCAACAAGTGGCTGGAGCGTAATTACCATCAACTAACTATAGAATACGGTGATATCGAGTATGAAGAACTCGGAAAAATATTAAATTCATTAAAGTTTGGCTGCATTTACATCAAAGGCGAACAGAAAAAACAAATTCTTATAGAGTATATACCACACGTCGCACTCATCAACATTGAAGACTTGGGCTGCCCTCGTTTGGATCAAATATGTGATGACGAAACTTTACCTTGTTGTATTTTTCATATGGAATTTAATCCAAAACAATGTACATTTTATAAAATATTTGCTATAAGAAAATGGTTTATAAATAATTCATAATTGTGCTTACGCAAATAAATTTAATAAACATAATAATATTTTAACAAAGAGTTTTCTTTATACATGCTAACATTTACAAGGTATACATTTTAATACAAAGTATATACAAATATCTGGTATAAAATTTAAACTATTTATGTCAAAGTATTTACAAATTAAAATATATACAATTATATGTCATGAAATTGTTTTCATTTTACACTATTTATGTACAGAGTATTTTAAAAATTTTACACAAGGCCTAAAATTCGTTTTCGACCATAATTTCAGCCAACTCTGCGTCCCTGTAAAATTTATAAATAATATAATTTCGATAATTTTAAAACAATTTAAAAAACTTACTCTATTCTAAAATGACCGTGAGCTAGGGTATGAATTTTATCTTCTAGTATCACCCTCTTATCATCATAATTGTTGTATATTATTTTATTGGTCTGGACAGTTGTCAATTGATGTTTGAATGAACGTATACACATATTCAGCTGTCTATTATTGACACCCGGCTCCATACCTTCAAACAAACATGCCCGATGACCCTCAAATGTCATATGGTTCTTAACCACATGACCCCTCACGCCTTTTGCACGGATCTGCTCCTTCACATTCATATCATCCAATCCTTGGATTTTATAAGCGTAGGATTTAGCACGGAGCGCGCAAAACTCCGTCATAATATGGCCGTCAGTCTCATCTGAAAATAGACCCGGGATCTTTTTCCTCTCAGCAATATAACACGGATGGTTTCGTGGTAAATTAGAAGTATCCATACGGTCGAGTAGATTGGCGTTCCTTGCAAGATCTTCGTAAAAGTCATCAGTGTGGATATAATATACCAGTGAATCTATAATAACAATTATTTAATTATGTATGAAACAAATATATATAATTTATTAATTTACCGGTGTCAGTGTACATCAGCTCGATTTGATCACCATAATGCCTCTTCATCACGTTGTAGTGATAGTCGTACATTTTTGTCTTTGATATATCCAACACTGCTAAGCCTGTGGGAAGAATTATTAAATATCTATAAGAATGTAATATACATGCTACGATACATACCAATATAAATAGGTTTGTCGAATTTTATAATTTTTTTCTCCATTGTTACAGCACTCAGGTTTTCGTTGTATGGTGTCGCATATTTAAATGTGGTCAAGTTGATAAGTTTCTGCACTCTATCTTCGTTTGAAACAAGCTCCATTAGTATCTTTCGTCTAACTTGTTCCATAGTCTTACCTATCGATTTTAAAAAGAATTAGTATAAAATTGAATAAACACAAAAATTATAAAAAATACCAAAAATACTATTATTCATAAGCTTGAAGAAGTCTTTCTCAAAATCGTTCAAAGCTTTTTTTCTCATTTCGGTGTTTAAATTTATAAATTCGGCAAGCCAGGGCGATTGGTTGAATTGTAGGACCCTATGCACCTAGAATAAAATTAATCATATCAAAAATAAATAAATAAATTTACTTTTTCAACTATCAACCCGTTTTTAATGGCTTGCTGGAGATTACGGTAATGTACGACATAATTTTTTTTTGACTCGAAGGTCGCCATCAGTTTTTTTACTTTCGAGCCATCGGGTATTCCGTTTTGAGGCAGAAATGGTAGATCATTATGCTGGTCATGCAGTTCTGCCGGATACGTTACATCAACCTCATACATCCGTCCGATCGGCGAGTTGTCGTCAAAGTCGTTAAGACCATCGAGCTTGGCTTCAACCCACTTAAAACCTCCAGAGGGCATACATTCTGCCATAGCCCCATCCATAAAGGTTATTACAGTCTTGATAGACAAGCCATGATTTCGGTTTAGTTTCGTCATAATCAGGCACCTTATGGTTATTAGCCTTAGCATACCGCATGCTAGCCTGCACCAATCCACCGCGTATACCTGTAATATAATTATTTCTATAACATTTAAAAAATTAATTTTTCATCAGTTACAAACCTTTTTCTATACATAGTAGCATGTCATAATCGGTCAACAGTTCCAATTTCACCGATGTATATTTCAACATCGAATCGAAGCTGAATCCTGAGGCCGTATAATAAAATGCCGGATCTAAATTGTACGTTTTCATGCATAGATCGCGGAAATTTTCAAAAACATCCGCGAGCAACAAAACGTCAATTTTGAGATACAAATCGCTGTATTCGCCCAGCGTTCTGCATTCAAAGTGCCTCCATACCTCCATAGCATGTTCGTAGTGTACATCCTTAATACCCTCCTCCTTGAGCGTGCTATAAAATTCTTCTTTTGGTGGTAGACTCGGCTCGTCCAACTTATCCCAGCCATCCGTATACTCGTATGGATATACACCCTTACGGGTGACTAGTGGCATATCCCGGGCATCAAAAAATTTTGCTGTCTCGCGGAATTTCGAAAAATCTCGAGTTAAAAGGTTTTTGGATAGAGTATCCAACTTTGATGCCATAAACCTGCACGTGTCTACGAATCGTATAGTAAACGTCCTACTGATTTTGAAAATGAAATAAATTTTTCTTCGCTATTAGCAATAACTTTTATACTATTAGCGTCATAGCCTAATTCAGTTACAATAAAGTGGGCGTCATAATTAGATAAATTGTGGAAAAAACAGGGGACAAATTTCGGTTGTTTTAATTTTAAATTACATCGAGAGCATAAAGATTGTCTAAATCTACCAGTAAGGTGACAATGGTCGCGGATTTTCTCGTTTGTGTCGAAACTGCGTTTACAAAAGTTACAATTTTTATTTTCATTGTGTTTTCGCGTATCTCGGTCATTCATAACTATAGGGACATTCGTCTTTAGCAATTCTTCAATTTTACGACCTACATCAACTATATTTTCGAGAAAATGCCTGGCAACATCCTCCCGACTATCACTACCGCGATAAACAACTGGTGCGGTTGGTATATTGAATTGCTGGATAAGCTCTAGTGGAACTTCTTCGGACGCTTTAACTAAAAACCCATAACTCATAGGTTTGTGGTTATGTATTATAGTCGTGTGTTCCCCCCTTTTCTCATTAGTTTTCACCAGTAGAGCTTCAAAATCCGCGTAAATAGTGAATGGGTGTCGTTGAGCATGTTGCCAATTATCGAATTCTAGCAATGTGTCAACATCGGGCATTATGGGTAGAATAGGTTTATGAGATCCGCAAATTAATTTATGCTGCTGAAGTGCTAGCTGCCCACTTAATTTATATTTTAAATTTTGTTTGTCAAACGATGTGAAACATCGTTTGCAGAAATAAACTGAATGACCGTGTAATGTTATTTGCGAGCGGATTAAGCGTGAAAAATTAGATATATATACGTAGTGACTTTTTTCTCCGGTAGTGAATAAAATGATGTCGAAATGCTCGGCTTTTTCATTATCTACTACTTTTAATGGAAATATGTGATGATTCGGATTTTTTGACGAAGACTGAGATATTTTTTTTAACTCCGTAAATATTTACAGAGACTGTCGGGTTATTTTTTTCAAAAATTTTAACCTCACTTCACGGTGTTGGGAATGATAAGCCTGTAAAATTATATTTGTTTTCATGTCGGAAATACTTTTCGCCTACACGATGTTTATTTGGACCTGTCACGTGCCTCGCCAGAATGGACCATTTAAAACAATGCTGATCATTATTTTGCGGATTGATCGTCGCCCGTTTATTTTTGATTGAAAGAGGGAGCTGAATATAAGATGAGCCAGCTACAGTGTTAAAAGTATCATCACGATTCTCGTTTTCATTTTGTCGGTTATTATTCGGCGTGTTTAACATAATATTATTTCGAATATCTGGGTTGTTATCAGTATTATGATCATTTACGTCATCATCGTCATCGCGTTCGTTATCAAAATTGATAACGGGCAGGCCAATGTTAGGGGTTCCCCCCATAGGCGTATATTTGTATACTGTTAATAAAAGCTATTATAATATTTGATAACTGATAATATGCGATAACAATTTGATAACTGATAAATGATTGATAACATGTGATAACAATTATAATATTTGATAACTGATAATATGTGATAACAATTTGATAACTGATAAATGATTGATAATATGTGATAAGCCGCGGCGGTTGAGGGTGGGATGTGGGTGAGGGGGTACGTCACGTACGTAGCGGAACGGGCGGCGGCGGCTTTGGGTGAGGGTGAGGGTGAGAATGGTAAGGGTGAGGTTTTTGAATCGGCTATTTAATCCTACTCGCGGGAGTCCGTGTATGATATATAAGGGGGCCCAGATTAGGCACATTTCAGACGTGATCCACCAGAGTTAGAGAGAGCACCTTCACGTCACCCAGTTCAATAATCTTATTATTTGGACTTAGAATATTTTTCAGAGTTTAATTTATTAAATCATTTGGACTTAGAATATTTTTCAAATAAAAACACTTAGAAATATTTCGATCGTTTATATTTTTTACAACTACATCCATTCCATATTACATCTTTCAATTGCTTGAACGTGGCACGTTACACCTATTTGAAAAATTATATTGTAACCACCACTACCAGTTCAGAACAGGCCCAAGTTCCAAGTGTCGATTTACATAAAAATGTGGACGAATTTGGAGAGTGAAATATTTTCATGTTTTAGATAGTTTAGTTGTCAATTTAAAAAAAAACATTTTTCTACTGAAAGCTTAAAGATGGCTAATGCAGTTGATAACTCTCTTAAACTATATTTTGTTGCAAGTTTATTGTTTATCGAACATTATAAAATAAGTTAATGTTTAATAAATAACTAAATTTAATTTCAATAGCTTATAGATTTTTAATTAAATAATCATAAATGGTAAAATAATATTTTAGGGATTAGTCAACATTGACAATATGACACTCAAGTCGGAGATGTTGGTTGTCAAAAATAGTGGAGTTCGAATACTTGGACAAAATGACATCAGTATTCAAGATTTAAAAAACATTGTAAATGCTGAAGTATATCCGAACTTATTTAAATTAGTAAAAGTAGGTTTAACCATTCCAATCAGTTCTGCCACCTGGGAGCGTTCTTTCTCCACTATGCGGAGAATAAAAACCTGACTTTTGAGTTAGGACAAATTCACAAATTTAAGCATTCTTTACATAGAAAGATAAATGTCTAATGCTGTAAACGTAGAAGATGTACTTAATGATTTTGATAGTCTGGCCATAGGTTGGCATTGTAATAGATATCTCATAGCCCATAACAAATGTAATAAAATTATTTAAATAAAGATACATACCAATTAATATTTGTTTAAACTTATTATGTTGAGTATTTTCTTATTATTTATCCATAGTTTTCAAAAATCAACATTTACTAATATATGTTTATTTTAATTATGACTTATGAGTGATTAATGTAATATGTATTAAATAGTATAAATAATACCAAGTGCTAAGTGGTTACTTAATGATATTAAGAGATCGTTCTGGTACCCGCAATTCGACCGTAAAACATGCTTTCGATGACTACGTTCCAGTTTTTTGATATCTATTTTTGTCTATTTTATACAATTTTTCAAAAAATTGAAAAAAAATGAAAATTTCAAATGCAAATATAATCGGTTTGAAATTTAAAAATCTGAAATGCAGTCACCTAGAAGAACTTCTCAGGATTATTTTAGGGAAAAAATTATGTTTCTACGACTAACGAGAGCTGAAGAAAATGGGAACTACGAAAGAATGTTTTGGTAAGAAATTTAGAAATTTACAGTCGTCATGTGCTGCTCTGCTTAGTATAGCGGCAGCGTTCGAGAACAACGTTCATACCACCACCCCGCGCACTATTGCAGCCATATCACACCATAGGTAAAAACTGGTTTTCATATCGCGGCTGGGCCGCTCGCTGTCTATAAATAATTATTATACACAATACGAAAACAATTAAATATTGTTGACAGAATAATACAATATTTTGTTTTATTTTTTTCATAGAACCGATATCGAATTTTATATTTCGTATAGTATTATTATTCTGCACAACATATTTTACATAAACTCACATAACACTTTTATAATTTGAATAATTCTTTTTTTAAGCTTGAAGAAAATTGTACTAGAAAATTAATTTTATCAATGTTGAACATACAAATAAATAAAAGCCAGTTGAATAAATTAACCAACTACGTAATTAATGCATAACTTAATTTCATAATTCGAGAACTTATAATAATTTAAATAATAAATCGACTTAAATCCTTAATTATATTAATTGTTTATAGAAACTATAAAGCCAAATTTTGTATATACTCGTATGTTAATTTATTAGTATAATACATCTGCCACTGATAATTTATTTAATTATTGATTGATTATAATATATAAATTTATGTCCTATTGAAGCCAATTCAATATATGATAAAAATAATTACAGAATACAGATAGCATTAATATGCATTCAATTTTTTTTAAATTATTTATTGAATAATTATATTGATAAATGACAATCTATTTAGTTATTAGTTAAATATAATTATTATAATTGTTACTTAAATATTTTTTATTTTTTCCAAAAAATGTTCAGGGTCTATAATATCATCAACTAACAGTCTTTTCCCGTAATGGGGATTAACAATTTCTAGAAGTAAGCATTCTGTATAAAAACTGAAAATAAAATTTGTTATGTTTATATATTTACATAAAAATCCAATAACTACAGAAATCTAAAAGTTAAAGTTAAATTACACTTTTGACTTTTTAATCATTTTTTCGCTTCAAAAAGAATCATAGAAACTAATTGTTTGAATTTCTATCCAATTTTCCGAATAAACAACAAAATAGCAAAAATTTCGTTTGAAGATTTTCATCTATCCCTGAACTTGGTAGTAATAATTGTGATTTAATTTCAATTCTATTTTACCGTTTTTACTAAGATGACTGAAGGATAACTGAAATTAATGAATTAAATTATTGCAATAAGAACATTTTACATATTTTACATTGATCCCATACATTTTAATAATAAAATAATTGTTTTCCTACACACCTTTTTACTGTTTATAGCTTCTAAAAATATCTTAGTGTATTTTACTCCAAATGGACATTTAATATCAACAATAAAATCACCATCGACAATACCATCTATAGATATTAAAAAAAAAAAATATTTCATTAATTTTTATTTTATTTAATTTATAATTTTTATAATTAAGTACTTTAATATATTTTACCAGGAGAAGCAGAAGGAAAATTTTCGTCAATAATAAGTCCACATGGATTCACTTAATTTTTAATTGGTTTTTCGATGATAGCTTCTGGTTCGGTATCTTTACCATTGATGCGTACCAAGTTTCAACAAGTGTGAAATTGTTGGCTTTGTAATATAAATATACCGGTGTTGGTGAACCTTATGGCAAGAAGAATACATAGTGTAATAAAATAATATGTTTATATAATAAAAGACAAATATTGGCGTAGGTGATAATAATAAATAATATTTCAAATAATAATGGTGTTGGCGCCGCATAAGCATTATTAGGTATATTATACGCGCGTTCCGGTGTCGATAGCTGTCACCGATCGACACACACAGACACACAAACACTCGCGCGCATCAGCCGCTATCGTTGTATTTATTTTTGTTTATTTATTATAATTATTAGTGTCTGTGAATTATATAATACTGTGTTACGTAAATTACGACGCACAGTGTTTCCAAATACAGTGAAAACTCTTTATAACGAAACTCTTTACAACGAAAAACTCTATATAACGTAAATATTACATAATAATGGTTGGTTTACTATATAACCCATAAGACAATTCATTCTCTATAACGTATTAGTCACTCTCAATAACGAAACAATATTTTATGTTTCATAATACAATTTACGTGTTATCGTATCTATTACATATATGAACTATAAAAATAATCGAAAATAATGCCGAAATTTCCAAGAACGATTACATTCTTTCATTATCTACTTTTAATATCGTTATTATCGATATTTAATAGGTACAGTGTTCATTTTATTATCGACGTAATGTCTAACATTATACACATGACCACAGTAGTGCACTAACATTCGTTATGGCAAGTAAAAGAAAAGCACTGTGTGTTGATCAAAAAGTCGCTTTAATACGTGCGATTGAAAAAGGTGAAAAAAAAAGTGATGTCGGGAAACGTTTTGGATTCAGCCCATCTACTGTCGCTACTATCTGGAAGAATAAGGATAAAATATTGCATGCTGAAACAGAAGGAAGTTCTTGTAAAAAAATAAGGAAACCGAAATTTGAAGACTTGGACCAGGCCATGTTAACGTGGTTCCATAAACAACGTTGTAATAATGTACCTATATCTGGGCCTGTTTTGAAAATTAAAGCTGAACATTTTGCTCAACAACTTGGTATTATAGATTTCAAGGCCTCGGAAGGATGGCTTGAAAAATTTAAACAACGTCACAATATTACCTATGGGAAAATAAGCGGAGAAGCACTAAATGTCGACTTGAATGTTACTAACAGCTGGTTAATTAATGTGTGGCCAAAATTGAATGAAAAGTACACTCCAGATAATATTTTTAATGCTGATGAGACAGGTATTTTTTACAAAATGACCCCAGATAAAACATTAAAATTCAAAGGGGAAAAATGCGTGGGAGGTAAACTTTCTAAAGAACGTATCACTGCGTTTGTAGCAGCCAATATGAGTGGCACTGAAAAAAGAAAGATTATGGTAATAGGCAAATCAAAAAACCCGCGATGTTTTAAAAATATTAAACGGTTGCCAGTCACTTATAAAGCAAATAAGTCAGCGTGGATGACATCAATACTTTTTGAAGAAGAAATAAGAAAATGGGATGCAGAATTAAAGGGGCGAAAAGTTTTGTTACTCGTGGATAATTGTCCTGCTCATCCCAATCTATCTAATCTTATGAACATAGAGATGATATTTTTCCCAGCTAACACAACTAGTATCTTACAGCCGATGGACCAAAGTGTTATAAAAAGTTTGAAAGGCCACTATAGAAAGAAAATATTAATGGAAATTATCGAATCTGATGGCAATGCCTCTATCAATATGCTTGATGCGGTGAACTTCTTAAGTAAAGCCTGGGAAGAGGTAACAGCAGAAACTATACGGCATTCTTTTCGTCATGCTGGACTTCGAAGTTTTGCCAATGCTGAAGAAGAAATAGAACAATTTGAGAATGAAGATGATACACTGAGTGAGTGGATTACTCAGTTCAATACTCCGCATACTTTTACTCCTGAGGACCTACAAAACTATGTAGAAATAGACGAGAATCTAGTTACAACAATATCGTTAACTGATGAAGAAATCCTAAATGCAGTGACAAAAGGCGAGGAGGAGCAAAAGGAAGATGAAGAGGAAGCACAACCTGACGAAGTCGTAATACCAAGTATTCAACAAGCACTTGATGCGGCTAAATTATTAGAAAAGTACTTATTGTTTAACGAAGATGATCCAAAGTTATCCCAAAACATGGGAGAAATTCATAGAAAAATACAAAAACAGTATTGGCAAAATAAAAAAGTCCAAACTAAGATGACAGACTATTTTAAATAAAGTATAAATATGTATGTATAGGTACATAACTTTATACATAAATAATTAAAATTTTGTTTTTTTTAAACCCTCTCTATTACGAAAACTCTCTATAACGAAAGAAATCTCTTGGTCCCTTCAGATTCGTTATAAAGAGTTTTGACTGTAAAAATATGGCGGTCAAAAGGGTCAATTTAAAATTTCAAAATTTAGTTTTTCTAATCATGCAATTTTATTCATGAGTATTTAAGGACTTATTATGTGTATTTTTGAAACCTAAATATTGATTTTACTCTTACAAAATCTGCAATGAAATTGATAAAATCATTTTTGTTTAATAAATCACACTATCATAATTTTTGTTTTATTTCAGAATTTAGTTTATATAATTTATTTTTGTACTACAACGCGTTATATCATAATTTATAACATCTCTAATGATGTTATTGTGATATGTATTTTAATGATGCCTGATAAAATATCATTATTATGACAATAACAACTATTATAATTTAATCGGTAACTAAAACAGATTAACTTATCGTTTAAGTATGTTTATTCATCGAGTTTCACGTTGTGTCGATAATATTCTATTATTATATGACCAAATGATAAATATTTCGATTACATTAGCTGCACATAGTTGCACAGTTTTCGTTGCTGTTCGGTTAAACTTTGTGTTCCGCGGACTTTACGTTAACGGATTTTACAATTTCTTATTCAATATGGCTTCAAAAGTATCTATTACTCGCGCAATGATTCACGAACTCATTTTGAAAGAAGCCAAATCAATATCAACTACACAAAAAAAAGAAATTGTTCTTAATTATGTATTAAACATTTTAAAAATTGATTGCCATGATATCAATTTACAAGATACAATGAATATTGTGAAAAAAAAATTAAATACATCATTTTTCAACAGGTTATATTTTTATATTACTTAAATAATAATTAGGTATTTATTCTATTTTTATAAATTTTAAATACATAACAGATATTTCGATAAATGGAATTCATGTTCAAGAATAAATGACCGATTTCTGATAGAAAATCACAATTGGCTTGAAACGCATATTGATTTTTCTGATGCTGCGTACAAGTGTACACTCAAGTTACTAAGTAATTCATTTTTCTTTAATTTTATATAATTATTAATAGGGCTATATAATAATATGATATTTTAACCTTTTTAATTGATATACTTTAACAAACATAATTTATATTTAAAAATATGTTATTTATTTTAGACGTAACAAACCGTAGTAGTGGCAGACCGATCAAAGACTTCAATTTTAGCTCTGAAAGGTCTAAAAGAAGAAAAACATTAGAACTAAGATCTTCAGTTCCATCAATACAACTAACACATGCAGCGTCTTCCAGTCTATTTAATGCAGGTAATATTGAGGCTGGTACGTTAGTTAAAGGAATGATAAGTACACCCACCAGAGCAAAAAAAATTTTAAAAAAATGGAAATACGCTGAGCATAATCAAACCGAAATGTCACCCGAAGAAGCTTTAGCATATATCATGGAATGTAACATGTCTGTAGACACATATAAAAAAACTCGTGAAATAGCATTGAAACATGGTTATAACCTTTTCCCGTCATATAAAAAGATTCTCGTAACAAAAAAAGAAACATATCCGTCTATAATGGATGTAACTGTCGCGACGGTGTGTTATCTGCCGCCGTACCGGTCCGCCGTTGCGCGCAGTTTAACACGGCCGTCGTAATTCTGACCAGTCGTCTCTCCAGCGTTGACCAAAAACGTAAAGGTCCGTACACTAATTGTCGCATTTTTATTATTATTTTGAAAAATTATAAGTTCGTGGGCGCGAATCGCCACCTTTTTTAAATTATATAATTCGTGGCGCTAATTGCCACTGTTTTAGTTTTAATATCATACATATTATATTACATTTGTGTGCGCCAATCGCCAAAAAATATTTTTATATATTTGTATTATATTATATTGTTTTATAGGCGCTAATCATCACCTATCTTTTTATATTTATTATAGCATTGTTTATGGGTGCTAATCACCTTATTTATTTATTTGTGTATTATTTCAATTATTAGTTTCGTGTTGTGTTTGTGGAATTATTATTATTATAGGATAGGTGTAGCTGGCCAGTCTGCGCTCCACAAATTGTGAGTTTTTTATTTATTTATTATTATTTATATTTTTACCTATAATTTTACCATTGTATATTGGCCATATTTATTATTATTATTATCGGCTGTGCCAAACCGGCAATTTTATATCATATTTGTATACATTTTTATTTGTTGGGCCAAAAGGCCGTAATTTATTATTGATTATTGTTTTATTGTACTATACATATATTCTACTAAATCTCCGCTTGTTACCAATTATTTACTATAGAATTACCTTATTTTTTAATATTAAGTTTTACACTCACAATAATACACACTTACACACACCACTGCACACTAGCACTCTTTGGTCTTGCTCGGCGACCCCGTCCACTTCCTTAGAGTCGCTATACATACACGCACACATTTACACAGGTCGGTCGGTGTGTGCGTGCGCTACGAAGTAGTTGGTGTCCAGTGCGCGCGTATTACAGCTTTACGCTCCCGGCCCGAACAAATGGTTTGGTACTACAGGGTAGTGATACTTAAAACACTAGTGTTAGTACCCCGACGTCATTTAACACAGGATGACGCTAATCACAAAGAATAAATACTATGGAATATACTATAATAACAAACAGTTATGCTGTGGCGTAAAGCGGACTCACGTAACCTATATGCAGTATGTCTGGGTGGGTATGGAGATGACGATGAACTTGACGAAGATGGCGATGGATATGTTGGTGGTTTGATGAAGAGAATGTGGCATTTAATGACACAACGGGAACGAACGGTATAGGTATATAATACCGTAGGTAATATTATAATGACGACCGCTTAGGGGCTTAAATGCGCATGGTGGCGCGAGCATATTCGTATCGAGTGCGTAACGTCGACTGGTTCCGCGACAACGCAGAGATAGCTCGGTAGGTCCGTTATTACCGTGACCTTTGCGACCACCGCGTTAGGTTATATAATAAGTATGCACTATGCCACTATATATAAATTCGAAAAGTATACGTAACAACCATAATTAGTCGCGTTTGAAGAAAACTTCCTATATAAAATGTCATAAACCGTGTTTTTACATGATTTTGTTAGTCGAAGTTTACACACGCGACCAAAATTCGAAGCTGTAAGCTGATTTTGACGTTCAACATGCCAAATTTGAGAATTGGCCTGGTTTATTGTTTTTTCTTCTATGGCTGATTGTTCTTCACTGTTCAACTGAAATGAACTTATGAAATCTTTTTTTTGTTTTTTCTAATACTTCTTATGTAATACTATCCTCTGGCAACGGTTCAGCTAAACCATAATCTTTATCCGAGCCATTGTAACCCCTTTTTTTCCGAATTTCCGGTAAAAATAAGTTTTTTCGATTTTGGCCGACATCTTCTTTTTTCACCAGAAGCATTTTTATGGAAGATAAATTATTCAAATTATAGGGCTGGTTTACGACAGTTGAAACTTTTGTGTCGGGGCTAATGAGGATATTCTTTGTTGCAAAATTGATAGTAACAACCATCAATGCAGATATTAACATTCATTTTTTATACAAAATTTTTGGATGGAATACAAAGCTTTTAGGGGTTTTTTTTTCTAGTATTACTCATCAATTAATATCTCAGTCTAATAAAAATATGTACATTAAAAATCAAGAATTTGATGAAGACTCGTTAAAAATAAAAAACTTTCAACGATATAAAAATAAAACAAATAATGTTTATCCAAATTTACAGAGCATGAAATGATTTAAAACTTCCAAAATTAAAATTAAAAATATTTATTTAAAATTTGTATAATACACATGAATTATATTAATAACTAGGTATAAATTATATTGATTATATTGTAATTATATTTTATTAATTGTACTGTTAAATTAGTTGACGGCAATAAACTAAATTATGTTATTTACCTATTTATTATTATTAAATCATTACAGATGTTTTTTTTATTATGGCACTAAAATAAATACGTACAATAGTTGTACCTATAGTGTTATACTTTTTATGTTATTACTTATTATAAATTATAATAAAAGGTATACGTAATTGTAACCTTTTTACATACCTAGATAATTTGTACATAATATCACATTTCATTAAAAAAAATATATTTTCTTGTATTTTATGTTATTTATCTATTATCTATGAATATTAATATTTATTTAATGATTTATAAATTACAAAAAAAATGTCTAATGATTTAATAGTTAATTTGTATTATGTTGTATTTCAATCAATTATATATTATTACTAAATAATAAATATGTACACTGTTATCACTTGTTGGAAACGTAACATATTATACAATCATTTAAAATAATTAGTAAGTATCTAATAATGTATTAAACACCAATCGCGTAGGTACTAGGTAGCCGCGGTTATTATAGCTGCATTTACCATTTACGTGTATATTTATGCGCGATCCGTCATAGACAAATATTCAGATAATAATAAACGTCGCTCCCGAACAAATAAAATCGTCGGCCGGCCGCCGAGCGCCGACTACTAGTAGTGGGCGTGGTTAAAACGTCGTGTGCTTGCGGATCCCGAAAACACCTAACAGCGCGTTCTCTCGGCCGTTGTATACGTTTCAGGTTTACCAGAACGGCCAAAACTAACAATAACAAAAGTAATTTCTGTCTGAAACTATGTGTATGTAGATAGAGTTTAGAGCGGAAGGTAAAAAGGGCTCCACGGATCTGTTTGATCTTAAGTTTTCTAGCCCCCCCCCTCCCCAAAGAAAAAGTTGAAATTGCACCTATGATAATAGAATCTGTATTGAATCCCACGACATAATTTTGGCACAAAGTGCATGCTGATGAATAATGCAATGAAAAAATAGCGGGGGTGACAATTCTTTTAATTTCATTTCATTAATAATAATAGCCTGCAATCCAATATTTTTACCTGTCATATTTCTCGCTCCGTCAGTGGTTACGCTAACTATCTTATGTAATTGAAGATCTAATGAAGATATAACGTTTTGAACGTGTAAAATATATCTTCACCTCGCGTCGTCCCCTTCAAAGTACTAACGGCGGCAATTTCTTCAGTTATTTCAAACTTTCATTAATGACTCGAATAAATATAATTAATTATGCAGAGTCAACAATATCTGTACTTTCATCAAGTGCTAACGAAAAATATTGAAATGTTTTGGTTATATTTATCAGTTGATTTAATAAATTGTCACCAACATCTTTAATGCGTCTTGTTATGGTACGAGCGGATAATGGGACTTCTTCAAACTTATCTACAATATCTGGATAAATATTACCGGCAATGCTTAATACACATTTTTGACAAATTCTGCATCTGTAAATTGTTTTCCTTCTTTTGCAATTAACATAGCTACATTCACACTGGCAGAAATAATGGCTTTATTTTGAATAGTGACTTTTGAAAAGATCGTTTGTTCTCCTGTTAGAGCTTTTTGTAGTTTTTTAACTTCAATTTCTCTTAACTGTCCGTATAAGGAGTCATATTTAACTTTATGTTTGGATTCATAATGCCGTTTAATATTGTATTCTTTCAATACAGAGATTAATTCACGACAAACAAGGCATATGACTTTTTCTTTATTTTCAATAACAAAGTATTGATTGATCCATTTATTAAATACACGACATTCAGAATCTATTTTTCTTTTTTTACTTACATTCATTGTAATTCGTTTAAAATTTAAATTAACAGCCAAAAAAAAGATCACTATAATAAGTATAAAATATAAATTAAAATTTTATTAAAACTACACACGACGCAAACCACATATACCCGTACAAAAAATGCAACGTTACTGAATGGTATCGAAAATTAAGATTATAACCCAAATACACTCGTCGTATCTATTCTATCTTATCGGTAACTGTGAAGGTATATCTACCATTATAAAATATGACTGATAGAAATGTTCAATTATATTTATACAATATGATTTTTTTGATATGATATTCAATTAAATATCGTTTTTGTAGAATTTAAAGCGGGCCGTATAAAATAGACGCGCGGGCCGCCGGTTGCCGACCACTGGCTTAGCAGTTTATTTGTTTTCCATTACTAAGTATAGGTACTATAAATGATTATACTTATATAAAGGTGAATCAATTATATTTATACATTTATATAATAGTTTTATGGAATTATTTATTATGTCAAAAATATAAAAGTTTTTAGTTGTTGAATGCAAGAAACTTACAGTATCGTAATTCACACAATGGATATCATAATATGTTATTGTGCAATATGTCAATACACAGTATTTCAATACAATATATAACTTATTTATGTTATTTAAAGATATTAAAGCCTCCTCATCTCTCTTCGCGACTTTGGTATTAGACTAAACGAAAGTATTTATGTGACATCCTGACTACAACTTATTACAAACGTCTCGTTATTTTTTAAAATCAATCAAATGGATAATATTATATAGATGCGACTTAACTAAAAAAAATGAGAAACGTGGGTTACGATTTCAATATAAGTGGCTAATGGATTTCCAATGGTAACAGACTCTGAGAAAAACCATGATGCTTTTTGCAAATACTGTGTTCTATTTGCTAAAGTTGGTGGAAAAAATGGTCAGCCTTTATGATATTTTGTTAAAACAGCATTTGATACATGGAAAAAAGCTAAGCAGGTAATTTATTACTTTTACTTACCTATTGTTAATTTACTATTTTTTAAAATACCTATTTATCGGTGTCTTAGATACCGTATCTACTAATTGAATGATTATTTTAGGAATTTCGTGAACATTCAGAAACAATATACCATGTAATATCCACTTTAGATGCTGATCATTTTTTAAAAGTGTTTAAAAATGCCAAGCCATCAATAATTAATCGATTGGATGATAATAGATACGCTGTAAGAACTAAGAAATTATTTGTTTTATACTTTTATGTTAATTAAAATTATTTTAATCAAATTAAAACAAATTCAAGCTAATAGGAAACGTCTCATTCCTATAATTGAGTGTATTCTTTTATGTGGTCGCCAAGAAATTGCTCTAAGAGAGCATAGGGATTCTGGAAATATTTTCAGTTAGTACTTATTATTTAAATTATTATTATTAAATTTGTTCCATAAGTATAAAAAGTACACCTCGTAACTCAATATTATGTTATAGTTCAAGAAATGTCGAACCATGGCAATTTCAAGTAAATTTTTGTTTACAGATGAAAAGGTGATGAATAACAAATATCTTAAAATCAGAGGGTCGTAATAAATATATAACTCCACAAATTCAAAATGAGATAATTTCACCATGTGGAAATTTAATCTTACAAACAATTGTAAAAAAGGTCAACAATTCTCAGTGTTTCACTGTCTTAGCAGATGAAACTACTGGCATATCTGTTACTGAAAAACTTGCTCTTTGTGTAAAATTCATTGATGAACAAAACAATGTAAATAAGTGCTTTCTTAAATTTATAGAAATACATAGTTTGATAGGGAAAAACTTGACTGATTCAATTTTAAATAGTAAATTTTACTAAAGAATAAATCTATTTATATTTTTTAATTAATATTAAGTTTATTATTTGCTTAATTTGTATAGGTCTAATGGGTTGTGGAATTAATTGTGAATTTCTATATGGGCAGGGATATGATGGGGCAAGTAATATGTCAGGCCAATTTCAAGGTGCTAGCTCATATTAGAGTCAAATACCCTAAAGCAATTTACGTGCATTGTGCAGCTCATTCGTTTAATTTAGCCGTATCTACTGCAAGCAATATAAAAGCAATAAGAAATTGTTTAGGTATTATTGAAAAATTATACAACTTTTTTAACACGCCTAAACGAAATCAAGTATTATTATCTACAATTGAAAACAGCGATGTTGATCAAAAAATAAAAACATTAAAAAGGCTATATGCAACTCGATGGGTGCAAAGATACGATGCTGTTCATGATTTCATTGAACTTTTTAAATTTGTAGTAGAAGCTTTAGAATGTATATCAGATTGGAAGGATTCGTCTGCTATCGACGCATCATTACTTCAAAAATAAAATCAATGGATTCTGAATTCCTAATTTCAAATTAACATTGTTCAGGTAAAAACAATATTTTTAATTTAAACAAGTATCTTAAATCTATTGCAATTACCCAATGTATTTTTCAGTTAATGATTTCATTTGGTTTACCATTATGTAAACAACTACAAAAAACCAAAATTGATCTTAAAGAAGCCATTGATCTGGTACAAGATACTGTCAATTAGTTTAAAAAAATTTAAGACAATTGTGAATACGAATTTGAAAAAATATTTTTAAAAGCAAAGGTAAAACATAGATAATTTATTTTTTATAATGTCTAACTAATAATATTTATTATTCACAGAAAATGGCTGATAAAGTAGATATTTTATTAAAAATTATAAGAATATCAAAAACACAAACTAACTGAGCTATACTCTGTTCCAAAAGAGAAGACACCGGTTTTGCGCAGCTTGAATAACGAGCGTAGCAACGCTCTACCACAATTTCCCCCACTACCATACGCTGATAATCATTTCCGAACTATACCGACTAATGTCGATGTGCATACACAGAATTACAAAGAATGAAATCAACGTCGTATAACAAATACAAGTTACTGCGTAATAATAATCGGTTTCCCAAATCATTATGTCTAAATTATGCTTGGTCCAATATAAAATATAAATAGCTGTACTTAAAAAAAAAATAATTTTAGTAGCAAACATAGTACTTATTAATAAGCCCATAATAAATAATACGGAATTTATTATAAATTAAATTAGGTATATCTGTATGATAAATCGAAAATACACAAATATTGAAATAATAATGTACAAACGAGTAACTATAATGTATAAAAAAAAAAAATTGCCAATAGTAAAAAAAATTTAGTCACAAAAAATGGCGGCTGTGCGCACAGCAGTACTGGACGAATACAAAAACCACGACTCACAATGATTGTTGGCAACAATAATGACCACCCTAGACTGGGGAAATAAAATAAGAAAATGCTGACAATTGCAACGTGCTGTGATACTACATATTAAATATAATACATAAATTATTACATACCGTAGCCAGCAATAACCAAACATTAAGTGTGTAACAAATATTCTTATAATTGGGTTCTTATAGTGAGCAGGTAATGATCAAGTACAGATTTATTAAACAAACCGTGATCAATTAATACATTAACGTAACAGTTGTCGATCATCAATAACAGCGGAGCAGCGTGGGAACGCTGGCCGTACCGATAATATTATATTATATCAAATTATGCTATGTGGCGGCATCGTTCATGGTCACATGCGGCATTATCGCACGTACGCTTGCCACCCGCCAGGATATTATAGATATATGATTGACGCACAGCGTCGCGCGGATGACGCAAAGGCGTGGGAAGAAGCGGATGCACGCGCACGGACCAGCAGGGACCTGCCGGTACCGCGAGAGTCCCTGGACGATATATAATGGGGCCCCGAATATGCACATTTCAGACGTGATCCACCAGAGTTAGAGCAAGCATCTTATGTCACCCAGTTGAATATTTATGTCTCCTGAACTTTGAATATTTTTCATAGTTTAATTAAATTAATTATTTGGACTTTGAATATTTTTCTAATAAAAACACTTGGAAATACTTCATCTGCGTTCATATTATTTCAAAATCCACATTATAACGGTTACTCATACGTGGCATGCTACACAATAAATTGTTCGAACGATATTTTACCAACAACCAATTCACAAAAATCACAGACAACGTGGTTTTCTACTGCAGACAATGGATGACCACAAAGAGCTCCGCACCGTAGCAACATGAAGAAAAAACAGGAGGACGAGCCGGTCCGTCACACGGTTTTAACAAACCGATTGTTTCTTTAATGATAGGTTTTCTAAAATGATCTTTGACAGTCAGCAACACTTCGTTTGCTAAAGCTTCTTGTTTTTCTACTTCAACTCTGTTTTCTTCGACGAATATTTATTGTTGTTAGTTCCGAATCACTGGTTTGTGCTTTATCATGAAATATTTTTTCCTCACTTACCACACTTGAAGTAGCAATAAGCTGAGGCATCTGTTCTCCATTATCACTATCCTGAAATAAAAAATTACGTATCATACTTTTTTTTTTTTATTGAAACTTTATGGTTTTACAATTTATTTCAACATTTACACATATATTTACTATTCCAAGTATTATAATATTATTATTCAATAATATATTGATGTTATATAAAACAATTAGTATTGAAATACTTAAACATTTTGTTTTTATTATTATATTATTATAGATTCCTCGCACCGCCCAAGAATGGAAGGGTATTTCAAATGAATTTGACACAAAATGGAATTTTCCCCACTGTCTAAGTGCTATGGATGGAAAATATATTACCATTGTACCTCCTGCTGGAAGTGGGTCTAATTATTACAATTATAAAGGAAGGCACAGTATGGTTTTACTTGCTATAGCTGACGCAAAGTATCAATTTATAATGTATAATTTTGGTACAAATGGAAGACATTCAGATGCTGGAGTTCTGAAAAACACGATATTTTATGAAAAATTTGAAAAATCTATTAAACATCCCTCAGCCTGATAGAATCAGAAACTCCGATATCAAGTTGACCTACGTTTTTGTCGTAGATGATGTTTTCCCTCTGACAGAAAACATGATGAAACCCTTTAGACAAGCTCAATTAACATCTGTCAACAAAAAGATATTTAACTACCGTTTGTCTCGAGCCAGATGCATTGTTGAAAATGCATTCGGTATTTTGGTGGCTCGATTCAGAATATTCCATACAGCAATCAACTTGAAACCAGAACACATTGATTCCGTCGTTATGGACTGCTGTGTATTACATAATTTTTCACTAAAAATGGTACCTAGTTTGTATGCTTCTCCAAAGTTCTTTGACCGTGAAAATACAAGTGAAGGTACAATTTTAACAGGATATGAAGCACAAAACGATTAAATAGAAGAAATTTAAGAAACCCACCTCGATCGGCCAAAGAGTTGCGTAAGGGTTTTATGAAATATTTTGCTAATGAAGGTTAAGTTCCTTGGCAACAGGACTGTATTTGAAAATGTATAATTTTCTTATACTAACTAAATAATTATTGTAATATTAATCTAATAAAATCTATACTATTTAAAATATGTCAATATTGTATGACAAT
Source organism: Aphis glycines (assembly GCA_009761285.1). Classification (NCBI taxonomy): domain Eukaryota; kingdom Metazoa; phylum Arthropoda; class Insecta; order Hemiptera; family Aphididae; genus Aphis; species Aphis glycines. The sequence goes on from VYZN01001862.1 coordinate 53,839, forward strand.
TCAATTAAAATTATTACTTACGTTTTCAAAAACACTGTTGTCATTATCAAAATCGTTTTTTAAACTGGAATGGGAAGTTCATGGCGTATCTTGGTCATTCAAAAAACTAAAAAAAAAATTACAAATACAATGATAGTCAGTTTTGTAAAAAATACTTTTGAAAAAATATTAAGATATTAATGCTAGTATTCGAATAAAAAAGTATCAAAAATACTTTTAAAACAGGGCTTGCATTTGAAAAAAAATTTTGTTTTACGTTATTCACAACTAAAACGCTATACACAATTTGAGTTTATCGTTATTCAAAATTTAAATGTAGTTACTATTGACATACCTGTTTTAAAAGTACACAGACCGCAATTTACAAGTATATGACTATGACCCTTTTTTGGGGGACATAATTTCCCTATTCTAAGTTTTTAGGAGTAGGTATATAATATTATAATGTATTATTGAATTTAATAAATTGCCTAGACTTAATAAAATGATAAATGTAAAAAAAATCATAATTATTTTTTTTAAATTTTGAATGCATTATTCATTAAGTTTTTTTAAATGTATTTTTTTTTTTTTTTTTAATTAGAAAAGATAAAATTCTATTTATTTGCGTACACCAATTATGTACCATTAATTTTACCGTAAAATTAACACATTTTTGTGGAAACATTAATTTATGGTCAGGACATGACGTTATGTATTTTATATCAACCTTTTCTTCAATAATATTAATTAACTCTATTTTCAAATATTTATGATTACAAATATTAGGTAAATTATGAGAAATAATATTAATTAGTATTTACCATTATGTTTATAGTCTCTAGCCTGAATCAATTGATGGTCATTTGACCCTTTTGAACAAATTTAATTTAGGCATATACGGCAGTTTTTAAACAAGACAGAATTCAACTTTTTCACAATATATCCTGCTATATAGTTTTGGGTTTGATTCCCTAATAATTTTAAATTATAATCATTGTCTACAAACTTTTTTGGCAAACCATCAACGACTCGTTCTTCAATTTCACGTTCGATAGTATTTGCTTCACAGTTTGTATATGTTTCAAATAATGTTTGGTAAGAAGTCAAACAGCCACCTGAGAAATCTTCTTCGCAGTTACTTCCTGGAGAATGTGCTGACATCAGGTTGTTGAGAAGTAAGGTCGTGTATGCTGAGGAAAACATTTCGCATGTCGAATTATTATTTCTATATCCTAAAGCCCGTATTGCACCGAATAAATTCTCCAAAGCATCTTGGTTCAAATGTCTTGGCAACAATACCTTAATATTGTTGTCATTTAATGTTTTGAATATATTTTGAAAACCTGTTTTGAATTAATAATAATTAGGTAAATAATACACTTACTAAAAAAAGTTGAACTTACTTTTAATCCAATTCTTTAATGTGGGTGGTTGTGGAGTACATGGTTTGTTAGTAGAAGGATTCACAAATTTCATGGTACTCAAAACTTTCATAGACTCTTCCCACAATTTGTGATGCGGAGAATTTTTTTTTACTCCTGATCTATAAATCTTTCCATCAACTACTTTGTCAAAGATTCCATTAACTGAGTCAAATAATTTGTCAAAGAATAAACAAAATTTTGCAGTGTCTCCAGCTGTATCTCCAAGAATATTTTGAGCTGTAAAATACGTTTAATAAAACAAAATTATATATTATATTAATTAATTTTATTTTGATTTTACACACTTCCTAAGAATGCCATAATGGATGATACTCGTTGGCTAAACACTTGAGCAGCATTTCTAACTTTCATTTTTGGAATTTCTGTAGGTATGACATGTTTTCTAGTCAACCTAGGCAACATTTTAACATCTTGTATGTTGCTGTCCAATTCATATAGCTTCACTAAATCACTCCATTGAGCTAATTTTTCACCGTCAACATTAAATATTACATTTTTTGTCAAGAAATTGTTACGGATTCCTTTCAAAAGGTGTGGTGTATCATATAAGTGAAAAATTTTAACTAAATTGTTATGGCTATTAGATTCACATTCTATTTCATAGAAATCGCCATAAAATGATTTATTCTTTCTTAAATAACGTGCTTTGGTGTCGTTCATAAGAATATTAATAGCTGCTGTATTCGTCGCTCCTTGATCACAAATGCTTGATATTATATTCAATCCAGTTGAGTGTACTGCTCGAACTACCTCTCGGATTTGATTAGCTAAATCATATCTATTTGTTGTACTTTTACAAAGTGAATAACAAATAGGTTGTTTAAAGTTTTTGACAATTCCACGTACCATAAACACTAAGCCACAGTGGCGTTTCCTGACTTTCGGCGTTAGGCGTTAATGCATGATTCATTAAGAAAATCTCCTTTATGGAAAAATAACTATCAAAATATTATTATTAAGATTATTTATTTTGCATACTTTTTAATTTTTTAAACATATATAACATAATATCTATAAACTAATGAACTAAATACATATTATAAAAATTAAAAATAATATAAAACATTTTTGTGCAAATGACTACAATCTATTCAAAACTGATTTTTATTTGAATTCAAATTCTACTCTTCTCTCTTTTTCAATAAATTTATTTAAAATATCTTCATAAAACTTATTTCTGTTTGTTCTTAATTTGAAAACCAATTCTTTTTCGATAGATATTATGCTTAAGTTGTTCATTCTTTCTTGTGTTTGAGTTGAACGACAATATGTATGGATTCTTTTTAACGACGAAAAAGATCTCTCTACTGAAGCGGTTGTTGTTGGTATAGTAGAAATTAATTGTGCCAACTTATACACCTCCGAAAATCCACTAATTAAGCTCATTTCAGAAAGATAATTCATAACTTCAATAGGACTTTTATCGGCTGATTCATTTAAGGTATACCATACATGAAGTTCATTTTGTAGTTTACCATAGTTGAAAAAAACGCCATACATGTCTTGCAAGCTTTTAAGTAAATTAGATGGAAAATTATCTTTTTTTGCAAAATATTTTATTTTTGTAGGATTAAGTAAATTAAAATATTGCAATTTTTCAAACGATTTGAAACGAATATCAATTTGAGTTTGTATATTGTCGATAATTTCAGAATAAATACGTCTATAATAATCTTTTTTATCAATTTCTGTTTGTCTAACCTTGCGATTGCTTACAAAAAGTTCATTAGAATTTTCAGTAAATGATGCCCACACTGTATCAAAATTTTCCCTTTCTTGGCACAATTGGTTTTTAAAATCAAGTATTTTTTGACTACAAAATAAAATATCAAAATTTTTTGATTGTAAAATATTAAACAATACGTCAGTAAAAATAAAAAGATTAGATAATATTTGTATAATAAAAATGTTTTTATTTTCTTGAAGAAAGTTTGCAAATCCTTTTGCTGTTATTCCAGTAACATTATCAAAATCACCACTTTCATAAACAAAAATAAAAAAATCAACCAATGATGTTCGATGATTATGAACTGTATGAACTAATCGTGAAGTAAAGTTCCAACGAGTAGTAGCCAATGTGGGTAATTTTTTAGTCATAAATTCTGAAAGTGCTTTTAGTCTTTTAGGAGAATGAGAAAAAAATACAGGCAAAGAGTTAAGACCTCGAAAAAATATTTTAAGTTCCTTGTTGCATTCTAATGATTGTTGAAGTATTAAATTAATAACATGTGCATAACAGTGAGTAAACATAGCTTTAGGATATTTCTCTAAAACTTTACTTTGTAAACCGTTCAAATGACCAGACATTACTGCGGCTCCGTCATATGTTTGTGCCACTAATTTGTTTTCAATTTTAAATTTTTCTACTACTTGATTTACGTGATTAAATAAAGAGGCAGCAGTTTTGTCAGCACTCATATCGTCAAATCCAAGAAAACGTTCAACAATTTTGTTTTCGTTTTGTGAAAAATATCTCAGTACTGTCGATAATTGGGATTTATTACTAATATCGGTAGTTTCGTCAAGCATAATTGCCACGTATTGTGTGTTTTGAATTTCATTAAAAATGTTATGTTTAATAACATCGGCAACTGAATTTATTAAATCATTTTGTATGGAAACGGAAGTGCCTCGAAAAATAGTAGAAGTATCTAAATGTTCTTGTAATAATGGATCAAATTCTTGGCTAGAAATCAAAAACTCCATATAGTTTCCCTTATTAACTGAATATTTGTTTTCGTTATGTCCCCTAAAAGGTAATTCCTGCTTAGCTAAAAAACATACTGCATTTATTAATCTTTTTAATACTTCTCTATTTTTTGTTACTTTTTCATTATGTAATTGAATATCTATTCTTCTTTGTTTATCTAATAATGTATCAATTCTAGCAGTGGATGATGATAAAAATGTTTTAAGTTTAAAATATCCAGATATATAAATTTCTGATTCAGTATGTTTTTTAACAGCTGTATTTAAATGATTTAAATCATCATATCCTTGATTGTTCCAGACAGTTTTTTTTGTAGAAAATAGTAAGCAAGACCAACAAAAAAATTTATTCGATACTTCACAACCACATAACCAATCAGATATATTATAAAGTTCTTTACGGAAATGCCGGGTGCACGACGCATTATCGTTAGTCTTTCTAATTTTTACTGTTGTTAAAATGTCAAGATCTGGACAAGGTCTACCATTTTCAACCAACACTTTTTTTTCAGCAAATGAAAGTTTTGAAAAACATTTTTGTTTTAATTGATTTACAATTTCACTGTGATTATACATATTTTAGTATTGTACATAAATTATGGAATAGGTTTAATTTAATTCATACTAAATTAAACAATATTATACAATTAATTGTAATATAATAAAAACTATGCAACACGTAGAGCAACAAAAGAGTATTTTATAAAAAAATAAATATCTCACTTTACTCACCGTCTTTAATTACAATCAGCTCAATAAATAAAATGCATATAACCGATTAAGAATATTGATTCACAGAAATGGACAATACTATTAGCTATGCAACCCGCAACAAACTATTAGACTAGTGGCTGGTCGTTACTCGTTAATTCCATTTTTAACGCCTTGGTTTAGTATTAACATTGCGCCGAAGTTATCCGATCATATCACGACAAATTACGATTATAGGATATTAGACACCACGAGTCGTTGTTCGAAAAATTAACGTCCTACACGGCTACTCAACATAATACATATTATTATATGTCGTTATCTTATTAGCTGCCGTCGTAGCTATTGTCAATGCATGGTGGAGTTAAAAATAGTTTATTAGTTGATTATTATTTTTATTCGTAGACAAGAGTACATACAAAATAATAATTATTTAAAGATTTTGTAAATAATACAATAAATATAAATTGTATAACTACGAAATATTATGCATGACCTACATTATTATAATTTACAGTACCTATTAGTGGTATTACACACCTAATTTTTTTGAGGCGTTAACACACAACTTGCACACCCAGAGAAAACGCCACTGCTAAGCCATGATCAGAAAATTTTTGAGTTTGTATGGACCCATTGCCTTCAAAACCATAAATTCTTCCTTCACTGTTATTAAAATTCAAATTTGGATTTAAACTAACTTCGTCAAAAACAATTGAACAAAACCTGTGTTGAGGTTTAAGTTTTTGAACATTAATTTTTAGTACGGTCAGCAATCTCTGATCTAACCCAGTACTTATTGGAAGTAATTACATCATTGGAGAAAGAGTTCGTTTACAAGGCAGAATAAACATCTTGCACAGCAATCTGTATGATTTTGGGCTTTGCTTATACAAGGACAAACTTAATAATTTTTCGTCTAATGTAAAACGACGTCCTTTAGGTTAGTTCTTTGTTTCTCTTAGTTGTAATTTTGCAAAAATTTTGGCAGCAGTAGTCATCTGGTCTGAATCATGTGTATTAAAAAAATTGCTAGCACTTTTCAAACGTTCTTTAAAAGAGTTACATTTTCGGCGTTCTCGGTATAGGAGTTTTTGAAGTTTCAAACCATCTTTGTATAGAGATTTACATTTTGGTGTAAGTCTAGAGGTTCGGTTTATACCAATTTTATGCAAGAGACCTAAAGCAAATTATAATTTTAAATTAACATATACCTAATAAAAAAATGATTAACATTTATATTAACCAGGTTTATAAGAGCCAGATTTTAAGCAAGCAGCGCTTCCACTACTAAAAGCAATTTCTGAATCAAGAACATTACCATTATCTGTAGATAAATGAAATTGTATAATAAAACAGGGTTGTTTTTTCTTGTGAATCAAATAATTTATATATGACCTTTTTACGTGGAACCTTGTTTTACATTTTCAATCATTAGGTATATCAATATATATTGTTACTATAGGAGTTGAAATATATTAAAAATATATTGTTATAATTTTTTTTAATAAGCATTTAATGTTCAAATTTTAACTAAATTTATCAAGTTTAAAACTTAATAATTATTTTGTAGTTAATAAGCTTTATAAATGTAAGGTATAGGTGAAAAAGTGCAAACAAAGTGAAAATAGCGATAAATAGTATTGTGGTTGTGGACTATTTTGTACACGTTTTTCATACTACATGCATTAATTGCCGTCATTGGATTCCGTTTAGGTAAAACTATTTCTTCTTCACTACTGTTTGATTCAACACTGTCATAATTATGCACATCTTTGTAAAACGATCTAGGTCAGTGGCGGATTTAAGGAAAAAAGCCCAGGTGGAATACGATGTATAGGGCCCAATAACTTTGAACTATTGTGAAAATACCAACTCGTGAAGGACTTTTACTCACACCCTCTCTTTTAAAACACTGTTAAACTAAAAAGGTAATGAAACATTGAAGCAATATATAAAAAAAAGTACATATATTTCTTTGAATCGTTCAAACTTGATTTAATTTTTAAATATCCTTATAAAAATGTAAGCTTTGACAGTAAAATGTATCAATAAATTTAAACGAAAAAAATAAATTAATATTATTGAAGACAGTATCTTGTATGAGGTATTATAATAAATAGTATACTGCAATCTCTTTTGCTTATTTTCTATGGAATTCAATAATTATAAATTGTCTTCTGGCTTTTTGTTCAGCGAATATTTCAATAGTTGTGTCTAGATTAATTTTATTTGCCACAGATCTTTCTATAAAAAGTATACTGTATTAATTTAAGGTTTTTTTAGTTAGAGTGGTACGACGATGTTCTTTGACTCTTTTTATAGAACTCATTACTCGTTCTGCACCTGCCGTACTAACCGGGAGAGTTAGAAATAATCTAAAAAGACTGCAACATTCTGGAAAGCTATCTATTAAATTTTTATCAACGATAAATTCCAAGTACTTTAGTGGACTATTGTTAAAAAAATCGTTGTTTTAAGAAAAATACAAATCAATAAAACTAATCAACTCATATTTCAGATCAGTTGTAAAGAAATCAGCGTATTTTGCAATCAAAATACCCGACACTAATATCTAAGTCACCTTCTTTCAGTTTTTGTAAATTTTCAGGCATCAAAAACCCAAAAACTTCATTGATCCCTCTAAACCCTGTAGCACGTTCTTGTAATTCACTGCACATTGTATCAAAAACGTCATAATAACTGATTCTATGTTTATCAGACGTTTCCAAAGAAGAGTCAGTAACTTTTTCACCAGCCATTTTTTTTTAAATTCGACGATTTCTCACTATTGGAAAATCAGCATGATCCCAACCCATTTTTTTCCAGTTTGTTTTAGCTTTTGTCATGAAATTATTGTAAGATTTTTCATTTCTAAGATCTTGTAATTTTGTTAATGCTGTTGAAATACAATTTTGAGCCATTATCAAATCAATTTCTTTTTTTTGAAGTTGTAGTTGCGCGAAATTGATTATATCAAGCACAGAATGCCACCATAACAAATTAAACAAAAATAACCAATTAATTGATGATAGTAATGTATGAGCAGCCATAATGTCATCTCCAGATGCTGCGACTCTTGATATCCCATTTTCCAGGCAGTTTAAAATACATTCAAAATTTTGAATTAAGGCTTCCACAGCCTTTAAACGTGCCACCCGAGTTTAACCTTACCTAACCTGAGTTTTACTCAAACTTTTTATATGGAGTTCCCTTGGCTTATTATTTTGAGCGTCAAGTGCATCATTTTCTATTTCTTTATTGAACATCTCTTTCTTTAGCGCTTTGAGAAGCTGAATACCAAAACTGTTTGGATTACTCGAAGAGCGACAACTTTCATCTAGAAATGCCTCCCATCGCCTGTGAGAATGTGCAAAATAATTAAAAACAGTTTGAATGTTCATAAAAAACACTTTAATTGAAGAACTTGTATTCTCTTCTACCGCATGTACTAAAACTAAATTTACTTGATGTGCTGCACAATGAATATAAGGAGCAAATGTTTCATTACCAACGAATTCTTTTATTTTTGCTTGCAAGCCACCTTGTTTTCCTGCCATAACAGCTGCTCCGTCATATACAAATGTTTCTTTTCTAGTCCATACTTTTCAAATAACAGAGTAAGTATCTCAGTACAAATATATGCAGCATCTCCTTTTTTAAGTTGAGTAAAACATAAAAAGCTCTTTTTTCTGTAAATTTTAGGTGTATCTTTATCTTCTTTTTGAATAAGAACGTATCGTAACAAAATGGCCATTTGATTCAGGTGTGCTACATCTGTTGTTGAATCCGCAAGTAACGTAAAAAATTTTGCATCTTTACATTCATCTACAATTATTTTTCTGGTCTGATCAGCTAATGTACTTAATAATTCGTACATAATTGTTTTACTCAAGTACTTAATTCTATTTGATGATTCAATATGAGAGAATAAAATAGGATTATGACGCGAAATTAATTTAATGATAGTCAAGTAAATTCCAGGATAATCATCACTTAGTATATTTTCTCGGTGACCACGAAAAGCCACGCCTAAACCGGACAAAGTTCTTACAGTATCGAAAATAATATTTAAAATCGTTGTCCATTTCTTAGCTTCTTCGTTGATCTGCTTATTAAGTTTATGATGAATATCAGATTTCTGAAGAAATGTCGTGGCAGTTACTGCATTATTAAGGTGCACTTTACTTAACCCATGTCTCATAGATGATTGATAAAAATGTTTCCAAGTTGTAAAACCAGTGTACCACGCACTTCTCTTCTCAGCTTCATCTCCGAATAACCAACAATAGTGAAAATACGCATAATGTTTTGTAGGTGAATAAGATAACCAAGGACTGCAGTTAGTTCCAACAAATGGCTTATTTTTGTTTATATAATACCACGATGAGCAAAAACGACGTTTGTCTTTGGACTGTTTAAATTTCCTACCTTACAAATCACATTCTTTTGGTTGACAGGGACCTGCTAATAATAGAGCCCTGATTTTGTCTTCGTTTAATTTAGAACAATTTTCATATAGACCTTTATCATTTTCAAATTTACTAAATGTAGATGTTAACTCATCAATACATGGAGATAAAGATACTAGTTTTCTTTCATTATTTGAGACAGCTTGATCAGTTGTAATATTTTTAGATTTGAATTGTGATTCGTTTTGATTATAATTTATTTGGGTGGTTGAAATAACAGATTCACTCTGACCAAGAATAGTTTCAAAAGATTGACTTGAGCGAGATTCTACAGAAATAGATTCATTTTTAGTAATAGATCCTCTAACCTCATTTTTGTTTTCCTGAGAAGTACTCGTAAAACGGAAAAACGTACTAACTTTCGCTTGTTTCGGATTAGTAGCTACTTCCTATAAAAGTCTTTTCTCCTATTTTTTTCATTTGGTACTACCGCTCTTGTGCTTGGTATATTTATCCATTATATCTATTCGAATCTATTCATTAAAATCATTAGTTGTAAATTTAATCAAATATTAATAAACATTAGATTGAAAATAAAACATTAGAATTAATTAGTTTTTTTTTTATATTTTGGTAATTTTTAGAGTATAACTGCATAAATATTTAATAGGTTTTTAGAGCATAATATGTATACGGTCCTAATTATTATATAAATAATCATTTAATTGAAAATAAAATATTAGAATTAATTAGTCTTTTTAATAAAAGATAATATTTTGGTAATTTTTAGGGAAGAACTGCATACATATTATATAGATTTTAAGGAAATAATATGAATACGGTCCTAATTATTATGTATATTGAGGTCATCACACCCGATTTTCGGCGATCGCCGTGTGTTTTTACTTTATACGAGTCTACTTAGCCACTAGCAACAAAAGACAAAATTATGAAATAATAATAAAAGAAATGAATTGTACCACAAGTTGTTAAGTTTTAAACATAAAAATTGTTGATTTTATTACTTAAGCACTAATATTAAATTCTTTAAAAAGCCAAAATTATATAAATATTTTTACAGTTAATATATTTTTACCTTCTAATTCAATCTACTTTATTCGTTTAATTTCGTTAATTGACGGATGTTCATGGATCGAATGCTTACGATAAAATAAATTACGATCATAATATAATATAATATTAAATAGGTACTAAGAAATTTGGCTGGAATAAAAATAGATGTGCTATTACAAATCAATGCTCCGATACGACGCCGCGATAACGTCATTAAATAGTAAATAGTAAATACCCACGAAACAATATAAATAAAAATAGTTATAATGATGCCGATGTGTATATTTGACAGTATGTGGACAGTACGTACGAGTACGGATCTATTACACTGTATTATTATTATTACTAATTTCTTACTATTATTCCAATTGATTTGTTACAAACTAAAACTTCAAAAACTTAAGGTATAACTAATTATATTTGAAAATATTTTTTGAAATGAAAAAAAGGGAGAAGTGAGGACTGAGATACTGGGTCCGGGGGCCTTTTCGGGGTAGGGACCCAGGCGGCAAATGTCCATTTTTTTCACGTTAAATCCGCCACTGATCAAGGTAGGTAATGCTGTTGTTACTTCAAACATTTTATAAATTTGACAGAATTCTACAAATGCGTCATCAGGTATTTTTTTTAAATTGTAAATAAAATAAAATTGATTTTAATACTTCAAAAATATATTAATTACCTGTACTAGTAAAATTAGTATACAAATCAACAGGACATTCAACTGAATTTACAAAACTTGAAGGTGTAATAGGATTAACTATATATGACATTACAAATAAATAAATATATTTTTTTTTTAATTGAAAATAAAATAAAAATGATTAAAATACTTCAAAAATAATACAAATGCTTTCAAATGTTTGTTTTAAATATTGAACTTAAAATTTGCCAATATATATAATTTAATAATTCTAAATATAATATAATAAAACAATTATTATTGTAGTTATTCCGAATATAAATAATTGTATTTAGACTGTGAGCTTTCAGCCTTTTTAGGGGTTTAATTACCACCCATCACATAAGGGGAACACTTATGTGATGTGATGACCCATAGACCGAACCACGTGGTGTCTTGTGGACACATCAGTAGAGTCTATGGGCTTTAAACAAACTTAACGTTGAAATAAAAAAAAATAAAATAATAATATTAAGTTTAGAGGAACCTTATGAAATAATAAGAGAAAGTTAGGGTAATAGATATAAATATATATTGTACATGAGATACTCAACATGAGAATAAATAATATTAACAATAAAAATAATTAAAAATGGAGCAATAGTTAAATGGCAAAAATGGCAATACAGATATAATATATACAGCATTACAAGAATACATAATATAGTTGTCACATGGCAAATGCATAAAATATATAAGTGTACAGTTTTTATTTCATGAGAAATTGATGAGAATACATATGAACAAAATAATAGGTCAGAAAGAAAGAAAGAAAGAAATGAAATAAATAAATATGTATTTGAAAAGACAGGGGATTGGGGGGATAAATGGAGATAGAATAATACTAATATGGGCTGCGGCTCCGAAATTCGGTTACCGAGCTTATTATATTAATTACAAAGAAATAGGAATAGTATTTTATATAATATATATATTAAGACCATTGATTTTAGAATATATAGATAAGCAGTACTGTATATTATAACGGCGACCAATTTTGCGACGGCAGCCACAACAGAGCGCTGTATTCGCTGACGGCAAAGGTGGTGTTCCCCGTCTTAGTATGAATAGCGGGAAGTGGTTACATGGTCATTCGTCAGCTGCGGCGTAATCATGAGTATATTTATAAACTTAAGTTATGAAACGTTATCGTATGGGCCCGTTAATTTATCAATATCATTGCAATTTGCATTATTATTATTGTATCGTCCGGACGGTTCGGGCGATCACAATTTAATATTATTATCGTTATCGTCGCTGTGCTGACATTATTCGCATGTGACTATTGTGACTTGTTACAGAGGTAATAGGTACTACAGTTGAGTTGAACAACAAACTGTTTTCTTATAATAATATTGTTGACACTTAAAAAAAAATAATTTCTTATAATTAAATTAAATTTTAATTTTAAGTGTTTATAATGCCTGGTAGTACGTGCCAATATTTTAACTGTGGTAAATCCTCCAGTAAATTTCCTGATTTAAAATTTTACCGTTTTCCAAAAGATAGTAGATTAGAAACGTGGAAAATTAATTCAGGTATATTTTACGTAAATATTATTTATGCGAGTTTTATGAACATTTTTTAATTTAATATAATTTTAAATTTAGGAAACATAAAATTATTTTCGATTGACGATGAAAAGTGTTATAATCGGTATTTATGCCAGGAGCACTTTTCACCAGATTCATTTATGAACCAGGTTTCAAAAAAATGAATAAAATCAGCTATTCCTTATAAATATAATGACATTATGACCAACCAACATCGAGTGGTGAGTACTATTTTCTTATTTAATTGCAATTAAATAACAAATAACAAATTTATTAGGATGGGCTCAAACCTCAAATGCATATTTTTTCAATTAAATAACTTTATTCTACTCAGATTATTGAGATGGTTTCTTAATAAATTTAGTTCATGTTGTAAAATAACAATCTATATTTTATTTAACTTAACTGTAGGAAGTAGTTTGAGTGCTGGACTGGTTGTTTCCGAACTTTTGCCTACAACTCCCATTAGATTTGAAGAACCTAAAAAAGATTACACAAAAGTCAGAAATACAGAGTGTGTTGAGCTAGTATTTCCTAGTCCTTCAAAATATACTACAACCGATATATCCGATATAATTGATATGCCTAGTCCCATTACTCCAAAGAGCAAACAAAATTATAATATGAACAATGATACTCCTAGGAAAAAAAAATTAAAACAAAAAATATTTACTCAACAACATCAAATGCAAAATAAAAAAAAACAAATTTCCAAATTGAAAAACAGAATTAATAATTTAAAAAACCGTAACCATTTAAATAATTTGATTTCCTCACATAAATTTCGGTCCAATCATTTAAGAGCTATTGTTACTATGTAGTTACGAAATAAACGTCGCCAATGGACCATCGAAGAAAAAAATTTAGCATTAACAATGTTTTATAAATCGCCAGCAACATATAATTTTTTAAGATTACAAAACCTTAATCTACCAGGTCCATCGACAGTCCGAGGTTGGATTGGTCAATCCAAATTTTTACCAGGTTTTAATAAAATATTTATGACCCATTTGAAAAAAAAAAATTGAGTTTAAGGAGTACAAAGAAAAGGCTTGTAGTATTTACTTTGATGAAATTTCAATAAAAGAATTTTTAGAATATTCTAAAGATTTCGATTTTATAGAAGGTTACGAAGATCTGGGTAGATTCGGAAGGACATGTAACACTGCGAATAGCTGTTTAGTCTTCATGGCAAGAGGTATATATTCACCCTGGAAAATCCCTGTTACTTATTTTCTTGCTCATTCTGCCATTAAACATGTAGTTCTTAAAAACCTTATTATCGATGTATTACAAGAACTTTTTGATATTGGTATTTTACCCAAAGTTATTATTTGTGATCAAAGGTCGAATAACCAAAGTGCCCTGAAGTCGTTATATGTCACGGAAAATAAGCCTTATTTTTATGTAAATGAAAATAAAATTATTTCTTTATTTGACACGCCTCATCTCCTGAAAAGTGTAAGAAATAATTTAATAGGAAATCCATTTAAAAAAAATGAAAAAATAATATCTTTTAACGATGTCATAGCAACTTACAATATTGACAAAAAAAATAAAAAAGTAACGCTCTACTTAAAATAACAGAAGCTCATATACATCCAAACTCATTTCAGAAAATGAGCGTTAAATTGGCTACTCAAATTTTTAGCCACTCAATGGCATCTGCTTTACGAACATGTATATCTACAGCCGAATTAAAAAGTAAGACTGCACCCGATACAGCAGATTTTATAGATTTTATGAACAATCTATTCGACTGTCTAAACAGTAGAAATTTATTCAGTGACAATTCATATAATTGTGCATTAACCAATTCAGGTGTAGTTAAACCATTTCTAGAAAATTCAAAAAATGATTTCAATGATCTTTACAAAATTAATATTAAAGGCTATTTTACCGTGCTTTAGCGGGTTAACTCAAACTATAAACGGAGTATTGAGTTTTTTTGACGATGAATCGAAAAATAATAATATACAGTTTCTATTTACAAATAGATTAAATCAAGATACACTAGAAAACCTTTTTTCAATTTTCCGACAAAAAGGAGGATATAATAAAAATCCTACGTCGAGAACAATCAGAACTTCATTTAGAAGTACATGCGTGTTTTCCTTAATCACTTCAAAAGGTACCAACTGTGAAAGTAGTCAAAATATAGACAATCCTGCCCTAGTGCAAGATGTTATTACACCTGACAAAACTATTAATGAAGGGTCAGAATCGTGTTCGGACACAGCATCCTCGTCTTCGTCTTCTTCGCCCACAAAAATAATATCAGAAAAATATAACACGAAAAAAATAAATGAATCTATTACGTTAGAAGATTGTTCTGTGACATATTTTTCGGGATACCTAGCTTATAAATGCATTAAAAAATTTAATTGCATCGAATGTAAGATAAATCTAATTATAGAAAAAAGTTTGAGTGATAAGAATCAAATACTGTTAATTCATAAAAATTATTATGATATCGAAAAATATACAGGACTTATGGCGCCGTCGAATCAATTAAATCACATAATAGATCGTACTTTGTCAATATTTGAAACAACATTTCAGAAACTTCAATACAAGAAAAAATTAAGATCTACTTTACTGACAGTTTTAAAAAAGGATGAATTAATATCAAACTGGATCGATGAAAAAAATAATAAGTGCGCCGATAATTACGTTTTTATCTTAGAAAAATTATTAATATGTAAAATTTTTAGGACTTCAAAAACATTTTCAACTACATCTCATCAAATTAAATTGGCAAAATTAAAAATTCTGAGTCATATTTAGATATAACTAGAGGTCGGATTTATATTCTCTTAAAATCTTTAAAATATGATGTTTTTATGTCACATAAAATAGGCAATATATTCTCTTAATATTCTTTTAAAATACCAGATATATGATGTTTTATGTCTTTAAATATGCAAAATATTCTTTTAATATTAAAAAAAAAATTCAGTTTAAATTTATTTTTTATTAATTTGGTTTTAAATATATTTAATTTAATTAATTTTACAATAATAATTAATAACTATATATTGTTCCATGTGTTCCGGTGTCATTTTAGTACGCCGGTTTGTAAGAATGTTCTTGTATATGCTGAAGGATCGTTCGACATCAACCGATGTCACTGGAGAATATTGCAAGTCAGCTACCATAGTCGGTGAATAATTTTCCGGAAGTTGTACTGTGTTATTTCCACTAAGAACTTGTCCAATATTTTTCAAAAATTTGTATCCTTTGTTTTTTTGTTGAAGTTGCAATATTTTTGTCTTTACTACTTCTCCTTTTTCTCCTGATATCTGCTCAAGTTGTGTAAAAGTGTTTTCGATAATATTTATCATATCAACTAAGGCAGTATTTGATCTTTCCAAACTTTTGATAGTTGTAACAATTTGAAGAAAATTAGTTTTAATAAAAATCAAATCATTTTTTACAGACTGTAAGTGTAACATGTTTTTGCATTTTTCAATACTGACTGACGACTTTTCTTCACTTAATTTGTCTATAACATTTTTCAAACTCTCAAAATGATCGCAATTAAATACAGCGGCTTCCAGCTAAGTTCCCCACCTAGTTAATACGGGTTCTGGAGGTAATGGCACATTGGACAATATTTCTTTGTACACCTGGACATGATATGGCGCTTTTAAAAATACTTTTTTTAGATTACTGATTAATTTGTTCACATTTGGAAACATTTCTCTGACCTTCTCTGCAACCCTGTTCATCATGTGAGCTACACACGTAACGTGAATTAAATTTGGGTAGAAAACTTTTAGTGTATCACCGGTTTTTGTCATGTATGGAGCTGCATCCGATAACATTAACAACACTTTTTCGTCATTTCCACCCAACGGCCATAATAATTTTAGTCCATCATTGATAAACCGAGCAACAGTGGAATGATTAGTTTTTTCCAAAACTTTGCATGACAGGAGAAATGGGCTAGTCGGAGTATTTGATTTTAATATTCCCACCAGTAAATTTGCAACATAACGACCGTTTGTATCTGTAGTTTCATCTACAGCAATCCAAATATTATTTTCACCAATTTCATTTTTAATTTTTGTTAAAGTATTATAGTAGCACGGCTCGAGATAATTTTTACGTAACGCACTTTCATCTGGTATATGTTTGCCAGTGTATTTCTCTAAAAATGTACGAAATTGAGGAACTTGCATTTTATACCAAGGTATGTTAGCTGCTACTAAGGCTAGACACAAATCTTTGTTAAAATCATTTAAGTCGTTTTCTTTGGGAGTAGCTTCTGATAAAAATAATTGTTTTGATGAAGTATTTAATTTACGTTTTAAACCATTTATGTGGACATTAGTATGTACATGTTGTGTTACCTGTGATTTTTTGGTGCAAGGAATATTTTTGTCACAAACTTGACAAAAAATTGTTGCACCATCTGTCGTGAAAATCGTTTGTTGGTTATTGTACGACGAAATCCATTGAGCAAATAAACTTTTTAAACTGCTTGAAGTTTTCGGCATATTTGTATGTTATAGACAGTTACTCAGATTTCAACACTCGACGCGACGCGACGGACAACTAGTAGACGACGAGAATAGTCGTGACAGGTAACGAAATAACCGATGTGCTATCGCAATCGATAAGGAATACATGGAGATTAATTTCTATTAAAACCCAGAAATAAATCATTTAGTGAACATTGTATTTATCAAAGTGCTGATATACGTGAATTCTGTTCATTATATGCCGGTGTTAGAAAAATATTCTCAAATATTCTCTAACGTGTTAAATATTCTCTAACCTCTAAAATATGCTTTTTTATGCAAAATAAATTTTTTCCTGTGAATTCTGTGTTTCATGAATCGTAAAGATTTCTCACTCCCATTTAACTGCATAAACTAGAAACAAATATGTAAAATCATAAAAATCCGACCTCTAGATATAACTATATAAGTGTACCTATGTAAATGTGACGTGTAAATGTGTAATTATTTTACTAAACTTTAATTGTATAACTCCTGGATTTTAATAATTAGGTATTTGTAATTATTTTTTATTTTTTATTATTTGTAATTATTTATTATTTTTTACTAGTTTTAAATTTATTATAAATCAATTATTTACGATTGTAACATACAATTTTAAAATTAAAAATGAATTATCATGAATAAACAGTTTAATCTTTATTTTATTAATCTTCCTTTATAAACAATATAAGATTATATTATATACCTATGTGAGTATGCGACAGTGTTTTAATGGAAACAAAGTAATAATCGGTTGTAGAATCATTGATTTTAGATTATATATATGTTTATTCTAAAATCAATGGTATCAACAAAAATAGAAAAAGTTCAATAGAAAAAATAATTAAATGTTCACGGTAAATACTACAACGACCTCTGTTGAGAACAAAATTGTAGTCGCCGAATCTCCCTATATCACCGCTTATCTGTATATTCTAAAATCAATGATTAAGACAGACCCACGGCTCCGTGAAAACGGTTACCGGGGTATAGAGATTTAGAAAAGAGAGAAATGAGATATAAGAAAACAGCATGGTAAAATGGATAGACATTATTTTTTATAATATATATATATATTAAGACGGACCCACGGCTCCGTGAGAACGGTTACCGGGGTATAGAGATTTAGAAAAAAGAGAAATGAGATATAAGAAAACAGCATGATAAAATGGATAGACATTAAAAGGGGTTTTTTTGGGGAAAATTTATACGTTACGACGACTGAAAGCTTGAGGTGTTGATGGTGATCTCGACGTGATGGAGAACCGTTGTGAATGTGGTGGCTTCGCCCGCCACGGGCCTGCAGATGTAGTTAGCCTATCATGTTGTAACGGACAAAGCGTTAAACAAAATGGTAGATAAAAGAAAAGAAAATAGAAAAAACGTTGATCAACCACGTGGGTGAACGATAAGTGAATTGTGGGACTGCGGTTTCCAATAGTAGTGACCAAGTAGACGGTTTTTGACAAAATGCGCAGAGACGGAGATCGTGATGGACGTAGTCGGTGAATTTCGGTGTCTTGCAGTGTCGTCTTGAGGTGGGAAAATTAACAATAATTTAGGTGTCCAGGTATGCCCTGCTGACGCATACCGACGACGCGGTAAAGCCAACGACGGCGGTGGAGTCAGACCGACAAAGACAACCGAACACTGGGTAGGAGAGCGGGGAATCGTTATTACATAACCGTTAGGGTGTTGTTTATAGTTACGCATGGTGATAAGGAATGGCCTAAAATTCTGTGACGTAACAAGACTTATGTTTTAATAAATTTTTATTTCAGATTATAAGTGAGGATTTAACAATCCGTGTTATAAATATGTAAAAATGTATTATACAAGTCAAACCTACCATATCCATGAGAAGAATTCGAGACCAAATATCTGAAGTATTGTATATTAGCGACCGTTCAGTTCACAACATTATTAATGCGTACAAGGAGACACACACGGTGCCTGTTCCAAAATGTACAAGAAAAAAAATCATTTCGTGATGTTTTTGATAATTTTGCAAAAAACGCGTTACGTAGGCACGTTCACAGCATATGGTTTCGCCGTGAAATTTCTACGGCTGATAAGATCTACCAAGCCGTATCCACCGACGATAGATTGCCACAGATATTGTGTACAAATTTATTTCATCTTTTGAAAGACTTAGATTTCCGGTATATTAAAAGAAGTAAGAACAATGCTATGACCGAAACAAATGAGATTATTTTGTGGCGAACAATGTATTTAGACAACATAAAAAAAAAAAAAACGGGAAGAGGGTCGACATATTTATTTCCTCGACGAAACAAACAAATCTCGCCGGGACGCATTCCTAAAAGGTCTATCGACAGGTGATGTTAATCCCTCGGACAAAATGAAACGACTCATTGTTCTCGACATCGGCTCAGAAGACGGTTTTCTACCCGGGGGTTTGCTATGTTTCGAATCAAAAAAAAAAACACAAGTGACTACCATGATGAAATGAATGGGAACACATATTTCGTAAGCGGATGGAGGGCATTTTACCTCGCCTAAAACTGAACTCCGTTATTGTCACGGACAACGCTTCCAATTATTCAGTTAAAATCGACAAAGCCCCAACATCAAATACAAGAAAGGTGGATATTACTAAATGGTTAGAGGATAAAGGAGAAGTCGTAGACCGATCTATGGTTATCCCTCAACTATGTCACATGGTGAAACGATTGAAGCCACTACATACTAAGTATGTTATTGACGAGCTTGTTAAAGCCAATAATCATACAGTGTTACGACTCCCGCCATACCACTTCGAGCTTAACCCCATTGAGCTCGCTTGGTCATCGGTGAAGACCCACATTCGGTTGAATAATACTACGAGTACTTACAAGTTTCCAGACGTCAACAATTTACTAATAGAGGGCATCAATCGAGTTGACGCAGAAATGTGAAAAAATTTTATAAGTCACACCAAAAAGGAGGAGATCAAATTTTATGAAGTTTAAGATATTATAGACGAGGTCTTGTCGGTGGAACAAACAGATTTGGTGGTGACCATTACGGGACAAATGTCATCATCTGAAACGGACTCGGGATTCTGATTAACAACGTAAAATGTACCTTAATTTTTGTAAATAATTGTTTAAAAAAATGACTTTTAAAAAATATTAGTAAGTTTTGTAAATATGAATTTGTATTTATTTATTAGTTTTAATTTCCTATCAAAATTAAATGTGTTTGTATATTTGGTTTGATAATAATTTTATGCGATTTAGGCATTGTGTTAGATTTTAACAACAAGGTAAAAGTACAAGAAACATGTTAAAGAAAAAGAATATACATTATAACATAATTACTACAACAATTATTACGATTTTGTGAATTGTTATTATGATCATCTGTATACACGGCGGCGACTGTCAATAGCGACGGGTGACTGCAGCCGTCGACAACTGGCGACCAATCACAGCGCGACGACACTCGCCAGAGGGGTCTGATGACCTGTTGGCGGCTCAGTTGCATATGCAATAGTGGGAATTCTTATTCTGAATGGAGTATACTCAAGTTTGTGAATGATAAAAATACCATTTTTTTCTAGTTGAAAGATTCCCATAATTTTTATAAGGTGATATTAACCAAGATCGATTTGGATAGGCAGAGTCTCCAATAAATAATATGTATTATAAAATAATTAATTTGGTCCTTCATTTTTTTTTTTTTTTTATACAATTCTGAGTTTTTGAGAACACGATCATCGTGAACTCGTCCAGGAAATCCAACACAAATATTTGTGAATATTTTACTCGCTGTACAAACTGCTGGTATAATAACACTTTTATTCAGCTTTCGATCCGTATAGCTTTCTTGTTGATAATTTTGTGCTTTTATAGAAATATGACAACCATCGATTGCCTCTATTACAACTGTTAATGCAATTTAAAGTATCAATATTAAAGTATCAAGTAAACAATAAGATAAATAATCATATATTACCAGGCATGTTTGCTTTCATTCTAAATTCATTTTCGATCATAACACGTTCCTCAATGTTTGGCGATATAATGAATTGTATTGCCATATTTGTGCATAGACAATTTGTAACTTTTTGAACAATATTATATGTACAACATTAAAATAATCTCCAATTAAATGCATTGATATTTTTCTTCCAAAATACCATAAGTTAATCAATATTTTGGTAGGAAATGAAATGGGTTTGTTTCCTCCATTATATGATTTTATTAATTCAGAATTAACACTCAAAGCTGTAACCAGCTTTTCAAATGTGTCTTGTTCAAATGAAAATCACAAGCTGTATAATTGTAGATCTAATCTTCCGACCAAACTGAACGAAAGTGACTTTCTGGAATAATATTGGTTAGAAATAAATAATTAATGTCAGTTTTTACATAATTGTAAACATAAGCTTGATCTTGTACTTCAAAGAATCCTTGCAAAATGAATCCAAGACAAGATATTGTGTCAGTTACTTCCATTTTTTATACATCAAGAAAAATGTACTTAATACAATTTTTAATAGTAACCAGTGATATATAATTAATTAATTATGCTTCATTACTCTTATCAATTATCATTTATCTGTAGTTGTGGTTATTCATTTTGGCAATAGACTATAATTATCATAGAACGTTGATTTATATCACAGGTTCCCAAAATGGTCTATATCGACCCCATGAAGTCGATTCTGACTTGTAAGGGGTCTATGTCAACGAAAATTAAAATTGAAGGTGCATCGTGTGTAAATAGGGGTCCACGAGAGTTATAAGTCAAAAATGCGTGTCGTAATTTTTACGAAAAAATTGATAATATATATATGTATATATTTAATAATATGTGTTTGTCGATGCGAACGATAGCGATTGTTATAACGAACATTGTCGATAACGACTAACTGAGTCGAAGGTGAATATCGGAATATTAAGATAAAATCAAAATATTACACGTTCAAACGTTTATTTTTAGGTCTCACTAATAAGTACGATAAACTTGATGATATCGGTCAACGCCGATGGTTGGAATATATTATATTACTGTGTATTTAGTAATTTAGTTCGTTCGTGACAGCCGATTATCGATCATACGTCGTTTGCCAATTTTCTAAGTTTTACTAATTCATAAATCGGTTAATTTTTGTACAAATATATAAGTTATATATTATATAATATAACTGCTATTAACTATGGCTGATTCTAAAAGGAAATGTATGCAATATAGCATTGATTATTTGAAGTTTGGCTTCACTCCATCATTGACGCACAAAAACCTACCTATGTGTATTTTATGCAACAAAGTTTTAAGCAATGACGCTATGAAACCATCTAAGCTAGAAGATCATCTGAAAGGTGTCATCCTGAAAAAACACGTTAAGATTTAAAATACTTTCAAACACTTAAAGAAAATTTTCAGAAGAGACCTACCATGGATAGTATGTTTGCTGCCACGTTAAAAAAATACGACGATAGCTTGCGGACGTCTTACAATATCTCACTGCTCATAGTAAAATCAGGTAAGCCTCATACTATCGGGTAACAACTTATTTTGTCAGCTATTGAAGAAGTTTTAAAAACTGTTTTACACAGACCTGGATACTGAAAAAAATTTCTTTAAGCAACAATACAGTTCAAAGACGCATTGATGAAATGAGTCATGATGTTAAAAGTAACTTGTGTAATTATTTGCAAACAGCCTATTTCTCCATACAACTAGATGAGTCAACTTTGCCTTGTAATGAAGCACTATTATTAGCATATGTTCGTTTTGTTATGGATCAAGAAATCAACGAAGAACTGCTATTCGCGAAAACGTTAACTACAGACACAAAAGGCGAATCAATATTCAATGTTTTGAAAGATTATTTCTCGGAAAAGGCGATTCCTTTAACAAATATAATATCAGCATCAACAGATGGAGCACCTGCCACGGTTCGGCAATACCGTGGCTTTCTAAGTCATTTAAAACAATATGCACCCGAGTTGTTTGCAATTCACTGTGTCATCCATCGACAACATTTAGTTGCTAAAAATCCAAAAAGTACAAAAGTACCAGATTACAAATCTCTTCAATTAATCATAAACGTAGTAAACCAAATATGGAGTAACGCATTGATTTCTAGATTATTTGCGCAGTTATGTGAAGAAAATGACGACAAGTTCCATCGTTTATTCTTTCACACCGAAGTAAGGTAGCTATCGAAAGGATTATGTTTGACAAGATTTTTTCACTTTTTGACACTGTTTTAGAGTTTTTGGGTGATAAAGATTCCGTATTACAAGAAAATTTGATTCAAAAGAAGCAAGACATTGCTTATTTAACAGATTTATGTGCTAAATTTAATGAGGTAAACTTGCAGTTACAAGGCGATGATCTAAATTTAATTAAAACGAAATCCATTATTGCAGCTTTTCTGGTCAAAATTAATCTAATGAAAAATAACATAAGATGACGTGAATTTTCTCAGTTTCCCAAATGTTCAAATATGAACTGTCAGAATGATGACATTTCGGCCTACGTTCAACATTTAAATGTCCTTCACACTGACTTTAAAATCAGATTTAAGGATATTTTGACAATGGAAATACCACAATGGATTATTAATCTATACTACAGTGATATTGAAGAATCTGATATCGTATTACAAAAAGAACTGATCGGAATAAGTACTAACGAAGAACTTGAGGTACAATTTAGAAATGGGTATCAGCAATTCTGGCTTCAGAGAGACATACATGTTACTTATCCTGTTTTATGTAGTATCGCAAGAAAGTTTTTAATAGCTTTTCCGTCATCATACTGCGTGGAAAGGGGTTTCATCACAGTTGTCAATTTTCTTACAAAAAAAAAGAAAAAGATTAAAAAACACTGATAGAGGAGATTTGAGGTTAAACCTGACTAATTTGAAACTAAATATTGAAAATTTACTATCAAAGCATCAGACTCATCCTTCCCATTAAAGATATATATTTCAAAACTAACCTTGATTTTTTTTTTTATTATTAAATTTTTATTTGCATTTATTATCGTTTTAATTACTAAAAACATTTAAGAAATAAAGGTATTTTTATTATTATGAAAAACAAAACGTTTTTTATTTTAAAAAATGTACTCCATATTAAAGCCTACTCAGTTGAGGAGTTCCTTGTAAGTGATCAAAAACACCTAGATAAATTTGTAAAAATTTAATTTTAGGGGTCTACGAAAATGAAAAAAGTTGACAAGTGGTCTACGGAGCAAAAAAGTTTTGGAACCTCTGCTTTATATCAATAAATGCTTTGTTAAACCGTTTGCTCTTGGTACCTCCGCGAAAACTCGCTTATTGTTCGCGGCTGGAACCAAAGTCCAGCCATCGTGTCTGTGGATTGACTGTGTCGCAGAGGCGTATTTACGATTTTGGCGCCCTAGGTACAAAAATTTTGGCGCTCCCTTTTAAGCAACCACTAATTACAAATTAACTTTATGTGATTAAAAATTATACCTCAATATATATATACAGGGGTGTTCCAATAGGGTATACTACATATACGCCATATACTCTCAAGATTTGTTTTCAATATTATGGGTATACTGCGTATGCTCTCAATCATAATCGATATTATGTAATAAATATCTGTGATAGGTACTTTATAGTAGGTAATTATGGTACGTTTTTCCCGTTGAATCATTAGATTATTTGTACCTACGATGTAATTGTTATATAGGTGGCGAGGCGATAACACACCAGTTCCCTATATAACTGGAATAAACACTAAAGTCTATAGCCATAATATATCATAATCGTTAAATACTCGGATACCAGGAAATGTCGTATTGCATACGGTGAAAAAGCGCTGTACCTACACAATTAATCACTAATCAGTTTATCCGTTACTACTAACTCGTAATATTTATAATACGATTGAACTTTATGTGACCTACTGTTAAACGTTTAACTTTTAACGTAAATAAGTTATAAATTTTAATATAAATTATTTTATTTTTTATTTTTTTATTATTTTATTTTGTTAAAATATGAGTTCGAATTCTAAACGCGCAGATGGCACACCTGATAAGTTTTTTATGCCAATAGAAAAAAAACTAAAAGCACTTCTAATATTGATACTTCTGGTACTAGTTCATTTTTAGTAACACCCAATGAAGATAGTTTTGATTTTTCTGTTGATAGCCATATTCAAGATGTTTTAGAAGTATCCAAAATTTGGCCAAAATTATGGACAAAAGAACAGGTGATAGAGTTTCAAGAAAAAAATTCATGATTAAATAGTAAAGATGGGAAACTAGAATGTAATACTTGCATTCAAGCTAAAAATAGAATTCATTTTCAAAAATCTAACTTAGATAACAGAGTTCGAATTTCATCTGAGTGGGTAGGCTTTGAAATAGTAGCAGCTGGGAGTAGTAGAACAAATCAATTGACTTCATTGAGAAATAAAATCAAACAACATTTAGAAAGCAAAGCTCATATGTTAGCAGAAAATATATTAATGAACAGCTCAAACAAAGTATTAGATAAAATGTTCGAACGTATATCTGAAACAGAAATGGATTCCACTAATCGACTTTTTAAAACAGTATATTGCTTAGCAAAAAACCACCGTCCCCTTATCCAGTTTGAAGAACTAGTACAATTACAACACAAATCAATGGATTAGACTTAGGCTCTTCCTTATATAGCAGAATAACTGCTACTCGAATGGTCAATGTTATTGCAAAAGAGATGCGCAGACGACTTATTTTAAGTCTTATACAATCGAATTCGAAGTTTACCATAATGGTGGACGAATCGACAACGCTGAGTACCAAATGCACACTAGTTGTGTATATTTTAGCATATTTCGATGCAGAAATTCCTATTGTAGCATTTTTAGACTTGATTGATTTAAATGGACAAGATGCTGAAAGTATTGAGAAAGCTATTTGGTCAAGTTTAAAATGTAATGGAATATCATCATCGTTTGCATTAAATAATTGGATTTCGTTTGCCAGTGACGGAGCAAATGTGATGACAGGTAAGAAAGGCGGAGTTGCTACTAAACTGTGTGAGAAAATCCCCAATCTATTTACGTGGCATTGTTTATGTCATCGCTTCGAACTCTCAGTACACGATGTTATAAAAGATTGTACTAGAGTATCCCGTTTCCAAAGTTTAATGGACAAACTATATGCTTACTATCATCAAAGTCCCAAAAATTCAATGGACTTGGACAAATCTTGTGTTAAAGTAGGCATAGAAATGTAAAAAATCGGTCGAGTCTTGAACGTACGTTGGTCTGCAAGCAGTTTCAGAACTATAAAGGCCATATGGAATAATTATCCCGGAATATATTTACATGTTAGTAAAGCACGTGATGCGATATCAAATGGCATAAGAAATAAATTAGAATCATCTTCTTTTTTAAAAGAACTTGGACTCTTTTACGATGTTCTTTCTGAGCTTGCAATGTTATCCTGCATATTACAGTCTAGAAAAACAACCTTAATGCGTGCCCAATCGGAGATGAATAGAACTATTAGAATTTTAGAAAGTCTGAAAGCTAAACCTGGGGAAAAAGAAAAGGAAATTATAGAAGCTATTCGGAAAGGAATTCATAAAGATGTCAATATTACAGTAAAAAAATCAGGAGGAATCAACAGGCTACAATTTTTGCAGAATCTAGTTGACAGAATGCGGCATCGCTTATTTGATGACTCAAAAAATAGCACAATGCTAGAAGATCTTCAGGTAATGAAAATTGAAAATAATAATAATACTAAATTTAAATTTGACAATTATTTAAACAGCATAAATGGCATTTAAATTAAATTTTTTAGGTGATTGATGAAGTGTTCAAAATAGCAACTAACGATGCCAAGGGAGAAGATGAAGTTAAGAGAGTATCACGGAAATTAGGTTATTCTGAATTTGAAAGTGTAGTTGACTTCCGATCAAGAAATGCTTCTTCTAGTTTCATGAAGGCGTTAAATATACTCCCGACTTCAACAGCTGATTGTGAACGAGGATTTTCAGATACGAACGTCAATAACTGATTTGAGGACTAGTTTAAATATCGAAAATGTGTCAGATTTGATGTTCATCTCTATCAATGGCCCATCAGTTGTAGATTTCAGTCCACTACCTTATGTGAAGATTTGGTTGAAAGATCACCGTTCAGCAGTTTCAGCTCCACGAGGTAAGGAACGACAAGAATCAAACGATGAAAATAAGTTGCAAAAAATGTTTTTTACCAATGTATTTTCTTAATATTTTTAATATTTGTGAAGATTGATGAAATATACGTAATATAAAGAGAATATATAAAAGTTCTAGTTTAAAATTGTTTTCCATATTATTGACACTCTCATTATCGGCTCTACTCCTACTCCTATAAACCATAAGAAAAATATTTTTATTGTACTAAATGTTTATATTTGGTGATATAGTATACTCTCAAAAAAATTAATGGGAACACCACTGTTATATGTATATTCTTTACTTATTTCATTTATGCTTCTGCATAAGTGAACATTTTTATTTTACCACTGTGGCACTACCCGCTCTGATTATTCATTATTCATAAAAAAAAAAGGTCAATCTAAGACAATTATTTATGGTTATAAAGCAGTTTTACATAAATTTGTCAGTAAAATCATAAAATATTGATGTTATGAAAATATAGTTAATACTATATCATAATTATTATTAATAAATGTACAATAAATAACAAAATTAATACATTTTATTTATTAACAATTAATACATTTAAATTATTTTACTTTATAATAGTATCTATAACAAATAATAATTTTAGATTTTACACTTTTTTTCTGAATGGTATGACAAAGTAATAAAATTAATTAAATATACATATAGAAGTATAAAGGTTATAATAAAAAAAAATAATAAACAAAATATTAAATTATGATTACATATTTTAAGATTTTACGATGGGCCTTTTGTAAGGAAAATTCTTCAATTAATTCTTTATATTTAAGAGAACTGGTAATTTCTGCTTCAATACTCAGTATAGCCAACGAATTAAGTCTGTCATTATCTATAGGTGATCTTAAGTAGGATTTTATTCTTTTAAGTGCACTAAAGGATCGTTCTGCTGAACAATTTGATACTGGACTTCATAAATACATACGTAATGCTATTTCAATA
Organism: Aphis glycines; assembly: GCA_009761285.1. Lineage (NCBI taxonomy): Eukaryota > Metazoa > Arthropoda > Insecta > Hemiptera > Aphididae > Aphis > Aphis glycines. Next base: position 82,037 of record VYZN01001862.1, read on the forward strand.
TATAGATACAAACTAGAAATATTAGGATCTTTAAATATTTTGTACAAATCTATAGCAGTTATTGACAAATTATTATCTTCTAATCCTGATAAATGACTACGAAAATGAATACACTCATTAGAGAATGATGAACCAAGGTCTTCTGGCTATTCTAATTACGGTTGTATGACTTGTTCTCTTACCTTGGGTAGTGGCAACTTAGTAAAATTAAATAAAAAACCAAATTTTATATTAACTGTATCATAAGCACTCTTTCTTTTGATTAGCTCTGTAAGTAATGAATCTAATATAACTTTAAAAGTATTTACTCAAAATGAGTCACTTTGTTGAAATGTTGAATTATTTTGATTTGACTCTCCATTAGGTATTTTCCTTTTTCTTTTTCGTTCAATTTTGTTGTATTGATCTACACCAGATTTTTCTTTGCCCAATTTTTCATAGTATGCAAAACTATTTCGTAAGTCTTGAATATAATATATTAATAATTTGTACAAAGTCACAACTGTTCTTAAATCAATGTGAACACTCTGCAGTTTTTTACAAATACAGTTGAATCTTTCCAATATATCATTCCAAAGTGCTGTTAGTATACCCATTTCATTTTCAGATTTTTCAATAAATCTTTGGCTTCACATTTGGTTGTTGATTTTTTTGTTGAATTATGTATAATTATATTAAAAGATTTCATAATTTCATTCCAATTTCGAGATGGACTTAGACAAGCATCATGGCGTGCAGACCATCGAGTGTCTGATAATCTCTTAACCGTTAAACTTACAGATTTTGAAAGGCATTCATTTAATACATTCCAACGGTTAGTTGAAGAAGAAAAAAATGTATAGGTATTTTGAAGAAAATAAAAAAATCATTTGCCAGTGTACAGCAACTGGCTCACATTCACCAACTAAGTTTAATGAATGTGCTGCACAAGGTATATAAACTGTATGGATAGACGCTTCTTTTATTCTTGCCTGAAGTCCTGAGTACATGCCTGACATATTAGATGCGTTGTCGTATGACTGGCCACGGCAGTTTTTAATATCCAGGTCATTTGCTCCTAACGCCATAAAAATTGCATCAGCCATATCTTCAGACTTATGCCCAGCATTGGCAAAAAACTGTAAAAATCTTTCAACAGGTTCACCATTCTTTTTGATATATCTGAATATTAATGATAATTGATCAATATGAGAGATACCAGGCGTTGAATCTACTACTATAGAGAAATATTTTTCTTCTTTAATTTCATTTACAATAGTTTCTTAGTTGCAAAAGATAAATAAGATGTGCTTCCTTTTCCTTTATTGGCATATTGTGCAATATGTTTGAAAAGAAATAAATCAAATTCAGCTATGAGCTCTTAGCTCATTATAAAATTTCCACTATGAGTGGAACCAAATTTATCATCATGTCCTCTTAATGGAAGTCTTCTGGAACTCAACGATTTTACAACAGCTGCTACTCTTGTCAATTCTTTTTCCCAATACATTTTTTCTGTTTCTACTTGTAAAATAAGTTGTTTATCAATTTGTTCTACTACAGAACCTCTGAGACATTTTAAGAACACAAGATTTATGAGTAATCGAATTTTCATGCTGTAATATTTTTTATTCTCCTTTCTTTCAGTTACTAAAACCAACTGTAGCAAAAACCGATTTACTCCCAAATAATCGACAAAGTGTACAATAAAATATTGGAATATACCAAAAATGTACGATTGAATGATTCATTATTTATTATTTTAGTTTTGATTAACTTAAAACTGAAATATCTATAATAGGAACACTGAGCACCCCGCATTCGTTTTGTAGAAAGTCTTTTTGATTTTGAAAAATCATTGTTTTCCAGGTTTTGATTAAAGCCATTAAATGAAAAATGATCTTTGGTTGTTTCATTCACTATCCATAATGCTGAATCATCTTTGAACAAATAAAGTTTAAAAATGTATTTACTTATAATGTATAAATTGTAAAAAAAAAAAGAAAATATTATTACCTAGGAATAACAGTTACTAGGTTCTCATGTACTTCATCATTAATGTAATGGTTTTCTTCAGTTCTTGATAAATCATTAATTTTGTTTTCAATAGTAAGACTAATACAAAATGTTAAAATAAAAATGGTTATTAATTTATTAAACTATGAGCTAATACCAGCATAAGTCTGACTAGTCAGATTACTTACTCAGAAGTAACAGTTTTATCAAACGTTGAATTTATTGTTTTAAGTAGTTCAATCTTCTGCTAATTTACATGTTATACTTCAGTTTCTTTAGGTTGACTAACACAATCATCATCTTTATTCAAATCAGATGACCCACTAATAAAATATTATACAATTGTAACATATTATTATTATGTATTATGAATTATAGATTTATAATTGGCTTATAAATTAAAATAACTTACTCAGGGAAATGAGTAGGTACTTAAGCAGTGTTGTAAAACAGGGTTATCATTACTCAAACTATGGTCTTATTATTTGTATAACGTGTCAAGTTGTAGGTATATTATCTATGAATACATATAAAATCTATAATGATATAATATATAAATTAAAAATTACTATCATTCTGGACATTCTCTCTTGTCAGATTTGGAGGATTTTGTTGAAAATAATTGTACAGTTTAGCAGTGGCGAATACTGACTCTGATGTATAGGCATGCTCATTTATCATAATGTATTATAATTTCTATTTAATTTATAACTAATAAATAATACACAAGTTTGTATTAATTTATAAATAAGACTTTAATTTAATATATATCATATACAATAGCACTTACTTAAATAATACTTTAATAATTGTAATTGAGACTTGACTAACTCTTTTAACTAAAATAAAAAAATTGCCATTTACTCGTACACGTAAATTTTATAAATTACGTTGAAGAAGCGCAACAGAATGAGCATGCCCCGGGTGATTAATACGCGGCAGCTAGTAGAGGGGGTCTCGGAGTAACTGGTTTTTTTTACAACGATAATAAGGGTCGTATAGCTTGCACACACATCTATCGCATGCTCTGTCATTAAATGTTAGAATAAAGATAAACACGATACCTAAGTAGGTACAATAGAAATAAATGAATTAATGTAACACATTATATTTCTTTTAAAATACGTAATATATTATTGATTATAAAATAATTGTTGTATTTTGATTAATAACGTTTTTATTTCTAAGCATGCGGCGCATGCTGAGCATGCCTGGAGAATTCGCCACTGCAGTTTAGGCGTTTTAGCTAATACTTTGGCAGTTTCAAAATCATTTTCTTTCTTTTTTTTCCGATAGAAAGCACCACTATGTTTTTTAACCATCTTCTTACAGTAGCACTACGCTAAATTAGCAAAATCAAAAGCAATAAGCAATTAAGCTGGTAAGGTAAGCTTATAATTGTAAAAAAATACAGATTAAACATTTAAGCAATAAGAAATAATAAGTTAATCAAAATTGTAATAACAATGGCACTATAAAATCTTGCATATTACAACTAACTGTAAGAATGTCAATTGTCAAATAAATAAGCTAGGTCGCAAACAAATTCAAAAATTGAATGCTAATATTATAATGAATAAATTTAATACAAACCTTAAATGTCTTCTTCAATCAAATAGGTAGGTAATATTTATTGACATAGTATTTTACAAGTAAATTAAATATAAAAATCAATCTAAATTATTTACTTGATGAATATAATACACTTATACTATCGGTGGATCAATAAGCCGGTAAAAACGTTAAAACGTGGTTTAGAAATACTGTAATGTCGAATTTCCAACAGTAATTATCAGAGTGATTAGTACATAAACAACATGTACATATTATACTACATACGAGACAAGAAATGGACAGACCCGCAGAATAATACAACTTATAGGTTAACAACCATCTATTTATAGCCAAGCTCTGTAGAATAATAATTAATTCTATGATAATAAAGAATTTATGATACAGATTATCACTTATCTGTTATTAATAATTTTTCAATAAAATCAATAAATAAAAAAAAAAAAATGATTTTATTTTATTTTATAATTTCACTGTGAAAACAATTAAACCTCTACCGACGGCGCCCCTTTAAGAGACTTAGCTTTAGGCGCCTCGGGGCGATTGCCCCCCCCCCACCTAAATACGCCACTGCTGTATCGTCTTTTTTATGCACTTGTATGCTGTCACCGATAACACAGTTCGCCTTTAGATACTTTGATCAGTTCAGTTATCCAGCGACCTTCACCACTTTCTGAGGTGTTACGCTTGTTCCTTGTGTAGCCGATCTGTGGCCTTCGTTGCTTCGTTCGCTTTTATGCGCACCGTGTGTTGTCGTGTTGTCATATTTATTATCGTGCCGTACTGGTTGCTGTTATTACAAATGTTACAAATGTCTTATATGCAAGTCGAGCAGGTCGCCTATAGCACAAAGTAAAAACCTTGAACACTTTGCACTATGAGTATATTAGTGTAATAACTAAAATTGTATGATTTTAAGAAAATTGAGTTTTTACATTTTTAATATCTTAAATCACTGATCAAAGAAAAAGTATTTTATTTAAAAACTTTGGTATTTTATTATATTATAAAATATATAAAGTATTTTTAATAAATTTACCGTGTTTAAATACCACTAAACAATATTTTTATTAATTAAATATTTTTTTTTTTTTTAGTTACTAAACAATTGCATTTTAATATTTACTTTAAAATACCTATTAGAATGCAGAATATGACATGGCAGGTGACTTATAAACATTAACTAAAAATCATTTTAAATTAGTCCTTTTAATTAAAATTATAAAATTAAAAAACCTTAAAACAATTTTTTTTATAGTTTTTTTTTCTAATTTTTTTTTTTTTGCTGGAGTAATTTTGTTGTTATTTTTACTTGATTTTGGTTTGGTGCTTTCATTATTTTCAGTAGAAATATTTTTTTCATAAACATCATGATGCTGCTCTGGAATTGAGTTGGAATGACATAAAGAAAGTAAATCTTATTTTTTAAAATCGATATTTTTGCGGTTTTGTATAAACTCATTTCATAGTTATGGTACTTTTTTCAGGGTAAGATTTATTCCGTTTACCAACTGTAACTGCGTATATCAATTATTTTATAAATCAGGTTGGGAAAAATCTGTCTTATAATGTACAATACATGGTTTTTCATTTTTAACATTCAATTCTACAATGTCACCCATCAAAAATTTTTCTCCTTACTCATTAACATTAAAATTTGTTCCAAGTTCATTACATAAAGTAAATAGGTCGAAGAAATTTTTTGTATCCATTTCAGTTGTGGCATAAGGTTTTCCATTTTTTTTAGTCAGTTTAATTATTGAATCCACTGTTACATCCACTTTCCATTAAAAAATGTATAATTTGTTGTTAATATAATACAATATTATTATCATGTTCTATTTATAATTCTTTATATCAATAATAATGTTATTTTGAGATGATACATTAATGCGCCGGTACTTTTAAACATACGTTTGTGCATTATAGTAATAGCTCAAAATAATACACTACTGCATGGATTGAATTTATTTATTTCCTTTAATGTTATACTATATTATATTGTTTAATGCTTTCAATTTTGCCAGTATAACATAATAAACTAGCATAAAAAATGCTATTTTTACCATAAGAAGTCATGCATAACTCAAAATCGCCATTTTTTGAGTTACTGCACTAAAGTACTCACAATGCGACTTAATGGTTATGTGATACTGTCAGAACATAGTGTGTGCCCTCTATCATTCAAAATAATGTTTATTGTGATATACAAATATAAGTATAGAGCGCAGCACTTCAGAAAGTGATTACTATAATAATATATTGTATAATTTACATTCTGAACTTTCTAAGTCAACTTTTTAAACTTTGAAATAAATTAAATTAGATTATATTGACTGCCACAACGAATTAAGTCGTAATTTAATTTTAGATATAATTTGTATGCTTTTAAAATTTGGTATTGACGTAATGTTGTTGTTCTGTATGTAAACAGATTTATACAAAATTAACAAGTAAATTAGTATAGAATGAGATTCATTTATGATTGTTGTTCGCGCTAAGCAATGTGTTATCGCGGGACAGTGATCTGAGCGATGACGACAACGTCGTAATTACCTTCCTTCCTTTCCATCCACCACTCCGTCAATGTAATCTTGTAATTATTCTTATATTAATGTTATTTATTCTCTTTGTGTTATAATATTTTCTATTGAAAAATTGTTGGTCGGCCTTTTGTCACATATGTTTTATTATCATTAGTTTTATATAATTTTATTATTATAAACAAATTTATGAACCATTAGTAAATGTACGTTATGCATGTGAGAAAGAAGGAATCGTGAAATTAGCTATGCCAAAATTAATAACTGATTTGAACTTTGATATTTTTAGAAGCATAATAAGATATGTATTTTTGAAATCTAACATTACAATAACTTTATATACCGAATTAGAACTCTCTAAAGATGATAAACAAATGTTGATTAAAAAACAACATATCACTTGTATCGGAGGACATCAAGGGGTATCAAGGACAGTTAAAAGACTGAAACTATGAGTATACTGGAAAGGGATAAAAAAGATGTAAAAAACTTCATAAGCACTTGCGAACAATTCCAAATAAATAAGGAAAATAGGAAATATAGGCAACCGTTAGTTATAACTACAACATCAACTATTTCTTTTGAAAGGGTAGCACTCGATATTGTAGAACCACTTTTAACCTCGAGTAATGGGTTCACACACATTTTAACTTTACAAGATGATCTTACAAAATTTTCGGCTGCATATCCGATAAAAGATACAGACACAACTACGGTAGCAAAAACGTTTGTAGAAAACTTAATATGTTACTTTGGAATACCTTCTAGTGTATTAAGTGATCAAGGAACAAATTTTTTGTCGGCATTATTTAAAAGCGTGTGTAAAATGTTAGGAATAAAGAAATTACAAACCACAGCGTACTCACCTATAACTAATGGGGCGTTAGAAAGATCACATAAAACTTTAAAAGAGTATTTATAGATTTTTACTTACCAACTGTTTGTCATGATACAAAATTCCGGCTTAATTATCGATGCTGAATTGATTAATTTTTGTTTTCGCAAATGATGAGAAGTTGATGATTGTAGATAGAAGTTGATTAATTTGATTTAGACTTGATTTAGATTTGATTGAGATTTTATTAGACTTGATTTTATTTTGACCAAATGATTGATGCTTAAAGTTCTGGAACACCGCTGCCACCAAACATGTAATAGCGTGATGAGCTTAAAGTACTGTTCAATCGTGGATGGTGAAATAAAGCAACACAATATAAAATTAATGTAACTTTATTAATTTTTAACAAATAAAATCTTATCGTGTAATGTACATCACTTTTGTCTAAGTCTAAGACTGACTATATTCTTATTCTCTCGTCCTTTTATATCTAAATCTGAGATCACGCCACTACATAGATTCTGACAATGTCGAACCTATTTACAATCTGGCAATGACCTCTTGACATTTCAAACTTGTTATTTTAGTAAAATAACTTAATTTAACTATTACATTATTTTATATAATATTATCTAATTCTATTTTAACTCACTAATGAGGATTACTACAGTATTATTGTCGTATTATTTTGGATTTTTCTTCGTTGCCAACGCAGCATAACTTTATTATAATTTTTCGCCATTACGGCATACATTCATTGGCGTTCTTATTATTTTATTAATCCTCCGGTTTGTCGTGTACATCTGTACCCACATCAAGTCACACGAACGTCTCGCGTAAGTCCGCCAGCACTCGCCGTGGTGTGTAGGAGGCCGCCTAAGTCGGCTAAAACATCCGCAGTGTCCACTTTAAGCTGCTGCTTCATTAGTTATAAGTTTAGTTATTAAGGGTGACCAATTTATGTGAGCTCTGTGGTCATTGCACCAGACCGATTCGACCACAGAGCGTCTCTCCCCATAATTAAACTGTTGCATCCTCATTCTCCATTTCCCTTTCTTGTCGTCGTTGTTCGTAGGGTATTTCATATTGCATACCCATTTATAATCAGGCGTTGATTATTGAGTTGTCTACCTACGCCCCGCAAAAAAATTATTATTATTATTTTATTCGCTCTCGGGCGTCACCGAGTGGTCGTTCGGGTAGCCCTTATAGTTGGGCGCATATAATTGTTTTTGGGAGAAATCTGATACAACAACAAAACAAAATTAAAAAAAATGTATATAATTGGTATTCGCTGTGATAGTCGATATTGTAGTATTCACAAGAACCAGAATTTGAATCTAATAGCCTTGCTGTTAAAGCCTTTGACCTATTTAAAGAAAATATTATATAATATATAAGCTATTATATTCAACAGTTGCACTAAAAGTTTGAGCAGCTAAGTAAACTCTCATTTTTTGAAATACATTTGGATATATATGTGGAGAAGTTAATTTTGGAGCTAAATGTAAATTACAAGTACTGTCTTGGTTATAAAATGACATACGATAATTTTTTTATTATTAAATCTTCATTTAGTTTAAATTTATGTTGAAAAAACATATTCCTTGTGGCTTTCAGAAGATAAGGTGGATCAAAAATGTTAACTATTTTTATATTATTAACTTCAAAATATGGTCGAGATGGAGAAACATAAAAATTATAACTAAAAAACCTACAAAATTTGAACCCATATCTATTATAAAAGCTTTGATTTCTCGGCTGATCCCAATTTACATTTATACCATTAAGCATTAACACAAGTGCATACTTTGTAGGTTCATAAGTTTTACGATTATTATACTCTATTTACCGAGAGTTGACCCACTTCCGCGCATGTATACTGAGCCGCCGGAACATTCATACCCCCCGAGTAGGAGACCGGCGGTCTGTGATTGGTCGGCGGATTTCGGCGACCGACGGCGCTTGTCGTAGTAGGCAGTTGCCGCCGTGCATACGGAATGTTACAAAAGCATTGTTAAGAAAATTACGATTATACGTCTATTATATTATACGTTGTACGGTACGCATGGCAGCTGCAAATTCAATACGACCCTAACACTCTTTTCAGTGTATTACTTAACCAAAATACTTACTGTATATGTTATATTATTACGAAATCGTATCATACAAATGTTTAGTTTTAAAATGTGCAAATATTATATAAGGTATGCTGTACAGATACGTAAGAAGGCAATTACGATTATAATGTACGTAGTATAAAATATTTAATTTTTACTTCATCATATATACAAATAATTACAAAAAAATTTAAAAAATGCTCATATTAAAAAAACATAGGTATAGGTATTAAAAACAAATATATTTACATATTATTATAAAAATAGTTCAATCCGTGTCAGACTCTGATTCAGAAGATGTATTTCCTACAGTTAATGCTAAATCTTGTGTCTCTGCTTCAAACACCTCGTCAATAATATTATCTATTTCCCAAAATTTATCTCCTTCCGTTATCGTGTGTCTGATAAAGTTCTTCCACATATCAGCATCTACTGTTTGAATGCACTCTATCAAAAGATGTTTTACATCAGACAGTTTGAACGTAGTATTGTTCATCCTGACATGATGCTTGACCGATGACCATGCTAGCTCAATTGGATTAAGTTCACAATGGTATGGTGGCAATCGTAAAATGGTTTTATTTTGTGCTTTGGCGATTTCGTCAATAACAAATTTTTCATATAATGGCTTTATTTGTTTTACGACGAGTAAAAGCTCTCGTACAACCATAGTCCTGTCCACCACTTCCCCTTTATCCTCCAACCACTGTATAATATCGGCCTTCTTTGTAGACGATGTTGGTGCTTTGTCCAATTTAACAGAGTGATACGATGCATTGTCCATAACAATAACACAGTTGTCTTTTAACCGAGGTAGAATATTTTCCATCCACTCGCAAAATGTTTGCCCGTTCATCTCGTCGTGGTAATCGCGGGTATTCTTCTTGGATTCGAAACACAATAATCCATTGTCAACAAAACCGTCTTCGGACCCTATGTGCAGTACAATAAGACGCTTGCCTTTTCCAGACGGATTTACGGAACCGGTCGACATTCCCTTAAGGAATGCGTCACGGTGGGATGTTATGGTTGTATCACGCCATTCGTAGTTTGGGCAGTCACCAGCATTCACCCAGGTTTCGTCTAAATAATAAACATGACGACCCTCCTCACGAAATTTACGAATTGATCTCAAATAGTTTCTTCGCCAAACTATCAATTCGGTTCTTTCAGTTAGAGCACTATTACGACCTTTCTTAACGTAACGGAATTTTAATTCTTTTAACAAATTAAATATTGTACTACGCGATACTGTTGGCAAATCATTATCATCGGACACAGCTTTGTGTATTTTATCTAACGTAGGGATATTGCGTCGAAACCAAATGCTGTGTACGTGCCTACGGACTGTATTCCGTGCGAAATCGTCGAATGTTTCTGTAATTTTTGTTCTTACTTTGGTTCGTTTTGGAGATTTCACCGCATTAGTTTTATGGTATTCATTGATGGTTCTGTGTACTGTTGATTCACCAATGCCCAATTCTTTTGAAATTATCGTCCTCATTTGCTTCATTGACATATTAGGTTCTTTCTGAATATTTGTCTTGTACATATTGATAATGAGTAACCTCTCACGTGAACCAACAATCTAAAAGAAAAAAAAAATTTTATAAAAAAATGTATGTAATAACTTACTATAATAATTGTATTTCATATTATAATAGGTACTCACTTTTCCGCGTTTATTCTTTGTTATTGGTGATACTAATTTTGCTACGCCTTCAATTTCCTGATCATCACTACTATCCATAGCGAATTATATTGATGAAAAAATAACAAATACGGATAAAAAAAATAGTTGTAAAAAGAATAAAATCGTAATCGTTAGCAGAAGTGCGGGTTCGCGGAGGTAGCGTCGAAACGTTGTGAATACAATCACTACGTAAACACCAACTGCCGCCGCGACGATCACCACTAGCGCTCAAACGAGCGGTGGCATGCGCAGCCGTGACCGGTTTTCGTCGGGCGAGTGGGTCAACTCTCGGTAAATAGACTATAGTTACATAAAATCCCATTATTTCAACTTTTTTAATTAAATAATATAAGTTAATTTTTAAAGACATTTCATCTTTATAAAGTATACATTTTAATAGCTCAGGGGTATAATTTCTAGTTTTAAAATTAATAAAATTAAATAAAAAATCATTTAAATTCGGTAGAATTTAAAATTTTGAAGCTGTACGTTTAAGAGTACTTATTGTTGGCAGAAAAAGTGTTGTTTTAATAAAATTATAAACCTTCGGACCCAAAAATAAATAGTTAATGCAAATTCTTTCATTTCATTGTTATATCTGTAACCCCCCTTTTTTTCTTTCTTTCTGCATTAAATGAGATTTGATAATTAAAATTAAGTTTGGAGATAAAAAATTTTCACCATGATTTAAAAAAGATTCTACAGAGTCTAAATGATCTAATAGATAGAGCCTGTTCTCTAATGTCCTTATATGGTCCTTGGCTAATCGTAGTTGTTTTCTTAACTCAAATTTTCTAGGAGTTGCATTTGTAAGCTGTAATGGGCTTGAGTGGATGAGGTTGAACACATGTGTGAAGTTCACCCCCCCTACTATATAAGATCTTATCAAAAATGGTTGTAACCTTGCTTTTTCAATTTTTAACTATTTGTAACCAACTTTTTAGAATTTGTAACTTAATATTTTTCAAGCAACGGATAATTTCTCATTGAGGGGCTAACTTCACGCAGCCATCCTACCTCAACAAAATCCCCCAAAACAGTTTGTAACTTATAAAACTCAATTTGTAATTATTTATAACCAAATATTTAGAATTTGTAACCTCGTAATTTTTGAGTACTGGTTGATTTATCCATGAAGGTAACTCAATAATAAAATTCAGTTTATACCTTATAATTAGTAATATCAAAATCCGAACTATTGAAATTATTCAAAATTTAAAATTTGAATTTTCACATATCTCATGATTATAAAGGAAGGTATTTATTGCATATCTAATCACATTTTCATGTATTACATTTTATATTTAAAATTAATGACTAAAAATGTGTTTGAAAAAAAAAAATATATATATATATATTTATACCTATTAGCTGATCTTGATTTTGGCCTTTAATCTAAATTATGGTATTTCTTTTCTTTTAATACACTCAAGGTATAAAAGTGTACAAACGCAATAAAGTCAATTGTTTTTAACTGTAATAGTACCTACTTACTTACCATTCATCAGAATAAAAAGGTTGAAAATTAACTATAACGTAAATTAAACTAAATATTTTCTTTTTTATTATTAAAACAATTAGTTAAAAGTGTTTAATATATATATATATATATATTGTTAGAGCCTTTACTGTCTTTTTTAAAAATTTAATATCAAAAAAATAATGAATTACAATCATAAAACACTTAAGAGTCTAATATAATACTTATTCCGTAATATTTATATAAAATAATAAGTGTGGTTTCACATATTTTGTGTATGGACACTTCTATATTGTTCTCTTTTTTGACAAGTCGTTATGAATTTCCCAATACCCTTTAATTCGTTTGCAGTGTGTTACGTAGTGGCCCATGTTTTTTATATCTTAATATCCTATGTATGAAATTATTCATTGTAAGGAAAACCTAAATAACAAATTATTTATAATTAATACGTAATATATTATAATTTTATATATAAATAGTTTTTTTTAAATATTAAACTGTTTACCTTTCATCCCTTATAGATAACTGGGATAGTATATCCTTGAACAAGATTTCATTTTCATTACTCGTATTATTCCTATGAGCATCTGTTTCCAATAAAATATGTTTCTGCAATACTTTTATGGAACTTCTACTAATCTGTTTGCAGTTTGGACACCATAATTCTTGTTTTTCAATATATTTATTTAAATATGTGTTTATTTCTTTTAAACTTCCATTATTTATTAATAGTTTATTAAGTGTTATTGTTGAATTATAAATCACTGTATTTATATTACAAATGGAGCATATTAATGTTTGTATATTACTTGGTATACCAGAAAGAAGTTTGTTACATAAAGGTTCCATATTCTACTTGTGAAATTTTAAAAAGTTCACTTTCTACCAGCAAATGACCGCGTTTTTCATAAGTTATACTTGTAGATCCATGGAGAGCTACTTCTTTGCATAGCTTTATGAACGGATTCGATTTAATGTCATCGATATACAACATATAACTTTTGCTATCAATGTAGCTTACTGATATAGCTACTAAAAGTGAATCAAAAGCACACGTGTTAAATATCAGCATTTTTTTTCAACTTTAACAGCGAGTAAAAAATTTCCATTCATTATCACTGATAATGAAGTTGATCGTAATCCTGAAGTATTTAATACACGACGAATATCTGGACACGGACTTGTATATTTCGAAAATTGTTTGGAACTTGTTTTTTCTATTTTTCTTATAATAGGCTTTTCTGCTTTATTTCTCCAATTTTCTCGTGCCATTAATTCCTCGTTATCATTAAATTGATTTCAGATTTTTCTAAATTTATATAAGTATCGTTTTCGCCATAAAAATCCAATTCACTATCATCACTTAAATTGCTGTTTATATCAATGTCTCTATATTTTTCATACTGGTATATTATATCGACACTTTTGTTTGATTCAGTGTCATTACAGTTTATTTGTTCACTATCAATACTGTTGTTTGTTTCAATATAATTCTTTGATTTGGATTCCTGACTTGTAACTTGTAACTAGTTGACTTGTAACGATCTAACCATTTTTAATTCTCCTTCTATCTATACAGGGTGATTTTTTTATCAAACAACACTCATTATTTCCAAAAGTATTCATTTTTTTGAAAATATTTTTTTACATAGTTTCTAATTGTTAAAAAAACAACGTTTTTATAAAAAAATTAGTGTACAATTTAAAGTAATTTTATAACTCAAGATCCACCAAACCGATTCGGATACAAATATCAGGGCATATTAAGACTGATATGTAGATGGTTTCTGTGAAGTTTGAAAGCTGTGCGATAAGTGGTTCCGGAGTTATGGCCTCTTAAGTGCACAAAAAAAAAATTTTAAATTGTCGGTAAGCATGGTAACAATTTTAACAAAAAAAGACTAATTAAAAGTACTGGTTATTATTATTTTTTTATTTTTGGTAACCATGTTAACAATTTATTATTATTATTATTTATTTTCTCCGTTCATTGTAACATTTTTCACTGATGATTCGCTCCTATTGGTCGCAGGACAAGGTTCTTATGTAATACAATTTTAGTAAAATCCACCAAAAAAGTACGGAATCTGGATGTAATAAAACAACAACAATGACTTGTCACTGTCCACAGCAAGAAAATAAACTATATTTTTATTTATTGTAAGGTCGCTCTATTGGTTAAAATTGAATGTAATAGTTGTAGACCTGTTGTTATATTTTGTCAATACCATAACAACATAAAAAAGAATTAGCGAAATAAGTCAATTTTCACCGTAAATCTTAAAATCAAATCAATAGACTAACATAAAAGTTATACCAAGTTGTATTGTTTTACCAACAGGCAACAATATAAAAACCACGAGAGAGATGGCACATTATTGTATTTTATCCACCGTATTTTTAGATTTTTTTTTTCAAATCGTACTTAATTAACTCACTAACTGATAAACGTAAAGCGTGAACAATGGTAGATTAATGCTTGCAATTTACACGGTACATTCGTACAATCGTACCATAAATTTAGTGTGCAATAAGAAAGCATTTTAAAGTGGTGCTTGCTTAAGAATTTTGAGAATCAAAATAGTCAATAAAAATGACTATGTTTTGAACATCGTTAAACTGAATATTAAATAACAGATTAATCAAAATTTGAATCATATAATAGAATTGGCATTTTAATGGGCAACAAAGTGCACGGAATCATCTATTGATTATACTAACTTGGTATAACTTTGATACTTTACTAGAGTTAAATAATACACTTACGTACAAACAGCACTAGGTCCGCGATCTACCGCAGGTAGATTGCCTACCTGATAATATACTGCTGCGAATCAGAATTCTTATTCCGGGCCACAGAAAACTTAAGATAAATCTAGAACATAATCCATCGAATATTAAATAACGAGTTGAACAAAGTTTGAGTCATATAGAGTTAGTATATTTAACGAGCAACGAAGTGCACGGGATCAGCTATATAAAAATATAGTTTATTTTCATTTCTTATTTTAACTGTACAACCTTCGTGCTATTATTTTCGTTTGAAAATTCACGTCGTTTATTTAAGGAATTTTGCTAGGGGACCGCAAAAAGAAAGAAAGTAAATAATAAACATCTGATTTAAAATTTAATAACTGCACACGGGCGAAGCCGGGTTATTCAGCTCATAAATGTGAACCAACAAAACGGTCTATAATGCTAAGAGATTGTCTCAATTCATTTTTAGCATAAGAAAAATATCCTTTGACTGGTGCTGAAGTGGCTGTTTCATATTCTGATTTAAAGTGTTAGTCCAAAGTGGAAAATTTTTCGTTATACGAAGAAGAGAATCACATAAATCGGGTAAAAAGTATCCATTCAAACGATCACCTTGTAAATTGAAGGTATTGCTACACGTTTTTAATACTTTTAATGAATATATCCATATTATTTGAAATGTTGGAACTTTGAAAAATATTTTCAATGTCTTCATTTTTTTCTGCCAATTCTTCGTTGTATGAAATTATATTTTCTTTGAAGTTATCGTTTTCAATTTGTTTTAAAATCTTTTCTCTAAATTTTTCTGATGATGTGTCATATGTTGTACCTTCTATACTACCATCATATTCTGAGGATATAATGACTAAAATTTCAGTTAAAATTGTTCTGAATTGTTCAAGTGTTCTTGGTTTTATAGCTCTAACGTAAAATTCTTTAATTTTTCCGTGACTTCTTACCTTAAAACATTTCCATCTAAAAATCATTTTTATTAAATGGGCAATATCTAAACGTAGAAACACATCAAGCCTAGAGATTGGAACTGTTATACCATCTTTTTAATCTTGAAGAATCTTTAAACTTATTTCACAGTATTGAATCTTAGACAAACCACTACAAAAAGCACGTATAACAGCTCCTATAAATGCTGCATTATAATAATCAATAACAACTTCATACGGCGAAGTAGCGCCAGCTCTTATCCATTGACTTAACCTATAGGTTATGGTTGGTAAATCTTGTACTTCAGAAAGCATTTGACATACTGGTACTTGAATACATCCATCGTTTAGAACTGTGACGAATAAAAAAATGTGTGATGATTGTACTCGTAATTCCTGTGAGGTTCTATTTACATTTCTTACGACACTTCCTGTTGGGTCAATGCACACCCTACAATTACGTAATGAATTTGCTTTTGATTCCTTATACACAACCATCTGATATGGAAACCAATTATGGACGATTACTGGATCAATACTTATGGTATGAATTGATCCGGCATAGGGAATTGTATGCTTCATCTCCACTAAGGACAAAATTGAATTTTTAATTACAATTTCTAATTTTTGATCTCGTAATTCTTGTTTAGCCTTTCTCAATACATTTATCTGATAAATATTTGGTGGGATTATATCTCCAAAGTCACATTTTTTTCTTATTTAATCATTTCTCCAAGTATATGGGCGCACATGCTGGAGATTTTCCCCGACACTAATTTTTTTTCTCCATTTAAGTTTCTTTTTAAATCCATATCATATATATTCCTCTAGTATCTTTGGTTTTTAAAATCAGTTTTAAAGGTTGATTTTCAAGAGAGCTCTTATAAGCTACACCTTTAAGTTTGACAGAACATTAATCATTTTCAAAGGTTGTGTTAAAAACTAAAAAATGTTTAGCAGATTCACTGACATAAACCTTACACCTTTTAAATATGAAACAACATAGCAACTTGTGTATTTTAACAAATTCATTAAATATTATATTCGACCAAATGCCTGGTTTCAATATCAAATATATTCTTTTATTTTTTCCATTGTCATATTCAACTTTGATAGGTTTCATTTTTTGATACACATCATATGGAATATCAATATGAAAATCTGTAAGACTTTTATCATCTTCGACATCCAAATCCATATCTTGTCTTCAGCATCTTCAGTACAATTAGAAATCAGCATATTGTCATTTTGTTTATCTGTAGGTACCATAATATCTAATCTGATTCTTAGATTAGTCAGTAAGTTAAAACGGTCTTGACTAACAGTTAATTAATTCTTTTTGATTTCATAGTATAACCCATATCTTTTTCAATTGACTCGTTTCGAGAGCGCCTACATTCCTGCATTGCGGCTCAAGGACGCCATATGACTGACATTATTTTTAAAACCTAAATTTTGTTACAGTAAAAAAAATTGCATATTATGTTTCTACAATTTTTGATGTAATAAAACTTATTTTACAGAAATTACTTATAGCGTAGAATTATTTCGAAAAACATGCGTTTGTTCTGACGGACCCTGTACAAAAATTTTCACGAATTATACCTACTAAATAATTGCAAATATTCATGATTTTGATGAATTTTTGTCAATATTTGAACTTCAAATGTTAATAAAAAAAAAATGTTCCTATGTATTCTTATAATTTTTGAATCACTATAGGATTAACATATGAGGAACTTTATATTAAATTTTCAAGCATTTTGACTTAGCAAAAAAAATTTTTATCGATATTTATAAAAAAAAAACTAAAACGAATATTTCAAATGCCTATAAATAGCATTAAAATAAGCGAAATATTTTAAAAATCAAATCATGTAAAGAAAATGGAAATCTAAATAACTGGTGAAATAATAATTTTTTAATTTTTGAATTATAACAAATATTTAAATTCGTTTGAAGATAAATCGTTATCGTTACGCGATTTCGTAAAAATTTAAAATTCAAACGCACATCAAATTACTCCTATAATGATGTTTTGAGTTGTCTTTATAGCTATTTGAAGGAAAATTTATGAAAAACTTAGTATTGAATATTTTAACCTAAGATATAAACACAATAAATTTTGTGATTTTTCAACTACAAAATTACTTGCACATTTTCGTGATTTTGATATATTTCGTAAAAATTTGACCTATAAACGCTTTTAAAAAAAAATTGTGACTAATGATTTTTTAATTTTTTTTTTTAATTACAATAAAAACAACTCATAAGGAACCTTATATAAATTTTCAAGATTTTTTGGTCGCCCGAAATTTTTTTATCGACACTTAGATAAATACTTAGATCAATTGAACATTTCATTTGCCTATAAATACCTCAAAAAAGCCAGAATATTTTAAAAATTTAACTGTATATAGATAACACTAATATGAAAAATTGTTGGAAATTTCATGTATTTACGTGATTATTTTTTGAGTTCCAACCATACAAAAAATCAATTTGGTCGAAAACTAGTTTTGCGTAAAAATGTTCGTTTTCTTTTTGTTTTTCTCGATTTTTTTTAAAACTGTTGGAATTTTTTTTTTTTTTTTCTGACTTCTATAATGCACCAAGAATATTCACTTTTTCATCGGAAACCACCCCTGAAGTTGGAAATTGAAGCATTTTTTCGGCAAGTTATGGGATACATGATATACACACAAAAAAAAACACATCATTTCTACATCAATACATGTAGCACTCTGTGTCTTTGTTCAGAGTGTATTATACCTAACATTTCTCAATTATAATTTTTAAAATATTTTATTACATTATAAGACATTATTATGCACATCATTTATTCATTATTGTATTAGATAACTAGATACTACACTTATTTTATTATTAGGTAATTATACAAAAAAAATTAGATCTAGTATATGTATAGTTATAGTATATGATATTAAATAATAACTAAACTAATTATATCATAGTTACAACCAGTGGCGTAAATACCGGGTGGGCAAGGTGGGCAAATGCCACGGGCCTCGGGACCAAAGGGGGCCCAGCGCCCCCAGCCCAACTTACAATACCTACCCTTTTGGTTATTTCTATACTCGCCATTCGATTAAAAATTTCACAAAAATAAGTACCTATATTATTTTGATATCTGAAAAAAATACTAAGAAATACAGACCTTGTATTAGTAATATGTATCTATATGGTCTATACGTTAATAAATAATAATATAATATCATTGGAGGCCCGATTTAGAAAAAAACGAATCTCATATCTGAAACAGTTTACAGTTATCAAACTGGTATACCAATATACTATAAATATTATTTTATGTTATTGCATTTTTGTATTGGCCAATGGCTAAAATTAAAATGGGAAAATTTATAGTGATAATGCCGACAACAACAATACTGTTACATCAAAGCTTCACCACTGTAAAGTGTACACTGTACACAGTTACCAACTTTTGGATTTCGTTGAAACTTTGTGTCTTGTTTTTTATGTTTATGTTATAATATGATTCGTATTTTTATTATTATTAAGTATTAAGTATTAATTTATTTAATATTTTTTTTAAACACATAGTAGTGACTAGTGACTGTGGTAGTTTATAATAAACGCGCTATTAAAAACAATACTAAAATACTATACTAATGTCCGACAATAAAAAATGTTTGACTGGACACTAAAAACGAAAAAAGGATATTCAAGAGAAAATGTCAAAATTACCGAAAATCAACAATTTTTTTTCTACAATTCCTGCTGTTGTTCCTAGTATAGGTAAGTAAAAAATGGTTATTTTGGGCTGAAACAATGCTAACGGAGTTTCCGCCATGGTCTAACTTGTCTGGTTTTAACTTTTAAACAGGAAAAAGTAGAAAATTGTAAAGTTCCTATTATTTAGTTAAATGCCGATTGCTGAACAATATTTACCTATTATATATTATTATTATTATATCTTTAATGTGCGTTCAAAAAGAGTCAAATCAGATGTTTACTCATAGGAAAGATTTTCAAATGTTCAATAAATCCAACTAAGAAATAATGATTTGATTTTTGCAGAAAAATATGTATTGAATCTTACTTTGACTAATCCAACTGATTATGCACACTTTGGCAAAGAAGTAGAAAACAGTGACATTAAAAGAAGCATTATAGCATTTGGTCCATGTAAGCCAGTAATTGAATTTCCAAAAAATAATGATTGCAGAAAATTTTCTTCTGATTTCTATTTTGTTTCTGCATGGTCTGGTTCAAAAATACCTTGTTCTTGGTTATGCTATTCTACAGTTTTAGATAGAGCTTACTGAGAATCATGTTGGTTGTTTGCTAATAGAAAAAGTACTGCTTTTAAGTCTGAATGGATAAATGGAATCAATGATTGGAAACATATATCTCAAAGCATTCAACCCCATGAAATATCAACTCAACACTTAGAATCAACAAATATGTGGATCATATGGATGAAAAATAGAACGATAGATAAGGAAATAGAAATACAATATAGTAAAAAGGCTAAATTTTGGAGTAATATTTTACTACGTTTGATTAAAATCATATTATCATTAACAGCGGGAAATATTGCCTTAAGAGAGCATAGAGGAAATATAAGATCTTTAGAAAAGTGTTCAGAAGGAAATTTTTTACGTACTATTAATTTATTGGCAGAATTTAATCCAATTTTAAATAATCTAGTGAGTAACCCTAAACACAAAATCAAGTACTTAAGTCCATTAATAGGGTGTAAAAGCCGGTTCTGGTGACCCACCGCGTCACCCCCCGCCCACCCAGCCGACCCATCATGTCCCACCCTAACCCCCCGAATCATTACCCTCTCCACCCACCACTATACCAAGCCCTACTACGGTATAACCGACCCCTCTCACCCCTCCTTGCCTTTACCGACCCACCCTACGTCACAGGACCACCGAGCCCTCCCCACCACCCACTTCCCACCTGTACCGCACCCCCTACGTCATAGACGTCTGGCCACCAAGCCCTCCCCGCCACCCCCTCTCATCACCACAAGTCCTATCCATTACGTCATCGGGCCACCGCCGCCAATACTGCGCCACCCCTTCTCCTCATCACCAGTCCTATCCATTACGTCATCGTGCCACCACCACCCATACTGCCCCCCTCACCCCCGTCCTATACACTATGTAATCGGAGCCCCGCCCATCACACTATTATCATGTCCTATTATCGACGTCGTCGACGGTCGCGCCATCTGTCCGTACATTTGGGCTGACGCGGTTTTTTCGCCTCGCATCCGTACGATATCTCCATGTTATCACGATAAAACGTTACCCCCATCACCACCACCACTTGCACCGTATTTCGAGAATAGATTAAGTTTATTCCGTTCGTTAGACGTTTTTTTTAGGAAATAAATATAAATAAAATACACGTTTAAAAAAAATAAGTA
This sequence comes from Aphis glycines, assembly GCA_009761285.1. Taxonomy (NCBI): domain Eukaryota; kingdom Metazoa; phylum Arthropoda; class Insecta; order Hemiptera; family Aphididae; genus Aphis; species Aphis glycines. The sequence continues at coordinate 103,407 of VYZN01001862.1, forward strand.
TAAATTAAATACTCGTTTAAAAAAAAAAATAAATTTTTTTTATAATAAATAATGGAAAATGGAAATGGAAAAACTTAAAGAACTTTTAAATAAATGCAACACACAATATGAGTTTGTAAAAATATGTGATTTAGAACAAGGAAAAATATATGAGGTGACTTGTTTCGAAAATATTAATACAAAGTTTGGTAAAAAAATATCAGTTATATTAGATAGTAAATAAAAAGTAATTTTACCAGATAGATTTTCAATTATGTTTATAAAAGGAATTATGTCAACCTATAATGAAAAATCAAAAACTAAATTTAACCTTATTTATAATGGATTGAAAAATTTAATGAATGGTAAAACAATGCATTTAATAAATTTTAAACAAATTGTATACAAAAATTAAATACGCGTTTAAAAAAATATATATATATTTATTAATATAAATAAGAAATGGAAAATTTAATCAAATTAAAAAATATTTTAAATAAAATTGTCAATAATGATATATGTATTTTACCAATTTCGAGAAATGAAATAGAAGTAGGAAAATCATACAAACTAACTTGTTTTGTTAAAATTAATGGTGAAACATTAGATGCTGTATTAAACGATGAATATAACGATGATTATATATTAAGGTTCCTTAATAAATATCCAAATAAAATTACAGAAAAAGAAATAACAATATATAATACAAATTCAAAAAATCAATTAAATCTTATTTATAATGGTGAAAAATTTGTATATTATTATTTTAAATAAAAAAATAAAATTACTTTTATAAATGGTACTTATAAAAGTTAAAAAAGGTTATATACGTTTATCACATCCAGAATTCAATGATAATAATACATTTAAAATAGGTCTCGAATCAATGTATTTAAAAGGGTTAAATTTGATTAATATTGAATCAGATTGTAAAATAGAAATTGAACAGAGAGTAATACATACAAAAAAAGATGAATACACTATTTCAAATTTAAATAAATTAATTGAACCGATATTTTTATCTTATGATAATAAAAAAATTCAAATTGAATCTCCTTGTTATTTTAATTTAGACGAAAATTTAAAAAAATATTTAGGTTTTCCAAACACAACATTTGATTTTTCAATACTTTGTAATGCATTAATGTATTGTCCTACTTCCGAAGAAAAATATATAAATATAGATAAACAATGTAAATTTACGATAGATAAAGAAGACGAAAATTCAAATTCAGTTTATAAAATACCTATTGGTATTTACTCATTAGATGATTTGGAAGAAATATTAAATTGTAATCAAAATGAACATAATAATATAAAACTTGGAATAAATAAAAAAAATTTCATAAATATTACTACTGATTATTATTATACTATGGATGATTATTTAAAAAATTGTTTATGAATGCCATTATATGATTTTATTAATGATTCACCGTCAAGTAAAACAGGTACAGAAGAACCAAAGTTTTATACACAAAGTTTTTTAAAAAATATAAACGGTGTTATATTTACCCAAACAAATGAACCTGATAAAATATAAAAAACTGAAATTAAAGGTAACTATTCAATTGATCAATTAAATAGTTTATTACCTTCAAGTATCAAATTACAAAATGATAATAATTGTATTAAATTAACTTCCAGAAATTATTTTTTGATAGACGAAAATTTAAAATTAAGTTTAGGGATTGATAAAGATTATTTATATAAACATGTAGGAGATTCTGAAATATTAGATAATAATATAAATAAACGATTATTAGAAGTACATAGCAAAATAATTGAAAAGTCTGTTACGTCCAATAATGAAAACGTTATTGAAGAGGAACTTTTGTTTGTGGATTATTATGATCCTAATAAACCTTTTATAAAATCTTATCCAATAATGTACAGAAAAGTAAATGTAAGAACAATTCAAATTATAAAAATACATATTATTGATCAAAATGGCGATATTGTTAATTTTGATGAAGATTTTATTGTTTATCTAGATCTAATTGAAGAAAAAACAAAATAAATATTAAAATTATTTTTCAATAGAAATATTTCTATTGAAAACACAAAAAAACCAACCATGATATTATTATTATTATTTAGAAATTCTATAAAATGTTTATAACAATTTCTAATTTAACCAGTAAAAGATTCTTCAATTGTCCCCTTTTCAATATCAAATAAAAATTCATCATTTCTGACGAAAAATACATAGCAAATTGTATTTTTAGGTAAATCTTCATTGAAATCCACATGTAAAATAATATTTTGTTTAGTTGCAGTAATATTTGTTGGTTGTCTAGTCATGTTTACAATATGTATTAGTCTAAATGTTTTAAAATCGTTTGGATAATTATACATCAAAGGAAGTTCTTGATGAGTGTTATGATACGTTTTTATACTCCATCAAACTATCATAATCTTCACAGTATTTTTCATTCTTAAAATCTAGATCTTGACTTTCTTCAGGATAACGTATTCCGTTTATTACAAACCTAAACTTTTTCACATAACAATGATCAAATTCACAAGGATCATGTTCTTGAGTATTTAATTTGTTTGTTTGAAATACCATACCAGCAAACAAAGGATTATTATTACTTTGATATAGATTTGTTACATCGAGTTTTATAGTTTTTCCTGATATATTTCTTTCTTCGATAATTTGCCATGAATTATAATTAAAAGTATATTTTTTTTCTTGAGAAAGTTTTGTTAACTCATTTATCAATAAAACATTATACATACCCTCGTATTTTATAATTGGTATTTTAATTAATAATTCATCAATAATACATTTTCCATCTTCTGTTCCTATAACAACTTTTTTTAACAATGCATCATCATCTGTATTACTCGTAAAATTTATTTCCATATCACCTTTAAAAACAGGATATGGTATTTTAAAAAATCCTAATCCTAATTGTGATACTTTAGTCAAAACATTAAAACGACCTCCACCTTTATATTTGCTTGAAAATCCTGAGTTTATAATTGGTCCGTTTAGATCCACAGAAAAATCTAACACACCTTTAATTGTACTAAGAACTCCTGGATTTTCGATTTCATCCAAGACTTTACCATGTTTTTTAACTTCATTTCTAGTAAATAAAAATGCAGGAAAATTATCAATTAGTTGTATTTTTGAGTCTTTAGGATAATCTTTTCCGTCTTTTTGTAAATATCTACCATAAATAAAAAGCTTTGGATCTTTAATACTCAGAAAATCATCCATATTATCTATTCTAAAAGTTGTAGTTTTATTAGGTGTATTAAGTTGTGAATTATTCACAGGTAAAAAAGTTTTATATTGACATCTTTCAATATATTGATCGTATTTTGTAAAAATATTATGCATTATTATTTATAATAGCAAATATATATATTTTTTTTATATATAAATGGATAAATTAATGGTAAAGCAATATATTGAAGATGAAAATAAAGAAAAATCTTTATTTGAAATACCTTCACGAGTTTTAGTGGTAGGAGCATCTGGCTGTGGTGAAACAACTTTGATGTATAATATGATTATAAGTTATTGGATTCCATATAAAAATCTATATATTTTTACAAAAAATATTGATCAACCAGTCTATAAAAAATTTAAAAAAATATTTAATGGAATATCTTCTATAAACATTCATTTTTCTGATGATGATATAATATCTGTTGATGATTGTGAACCTAATAGTGTAGTGGTTATTGATGATTTTCTTTTAGAAAATCAAAAGTTGATAATGGAATATTTTATAAGATCGATATCAAAGAATATTAGTGTTATTTATTTAACACAAAGTTATACTTCTGTAGATATAAAAACAATAAGAAATAATTTAACTGTTTTAATTGATTTAATCAGTCAAATTATTATATTAAAAAAATATGGTTCGATTTTATTAGCAAAATTTATACCATTCGACAAATTTAAAGAAATTTTTAAGACTTACTGTAAAACATATGATAAAAAAAATAAAATAAAAATATATGGTTTCATAACAATAGACATAATAAAAAAATTGATCTATGACAATAAAGGTAATGATATTTTAAATATTGATGAATAATAAAAATGTTTTTTATTTTTATTTTTTGTGTTATAAATGGATATTAAACAAATTCAAAAAGATTTAGAACAAAAAATAAAAAAAATAAATTTATTGAAGTCACCAGAAACAACAAAAGCACTAAACAATTTTAAGAAAGGAACTAATTAAGAAAACGAAACAGAAAAAATGAAACAATTAATTCATCTTAAACAAAATTTACAAAAAAGTTTTAAAAAATCAGTTTCACATTATAATAAAGATTTTGAAGATCATATCATCGGGAAATGTATGATAACATTTGAAAATGATGATATAATTTTAAATTGAAAAAAATATAAAGGAACTGTTGGTTTGTGGAGATTATTAGCTCATTCAGATGTTACCAGACCTGAATATTATACAGAAGATGACTTTAAAATTTATAAAGAAATATTAATTGAAACTGATTCTATATATCAAAACAATGATAAATCAACAGGAAGAGCTAAATCAAGTGGTGGTGCAAAATATGTATCAATGATTAGCAATATTTGGAAGGAAATAAATGAAAAGAAAAGACCAATAACAAAACCAACAACAAAACCAATAGGAGAGGGTTTAAGATAATACACAGATGATCGTATTGAGTATCGTAATATTGATAATATGAAACAATTAACAGATAGATTACAACTTATCGCGGCAGAAGAAAGAGCAGGAAATAATAATTATCATAACGAAAAACTTGGTATTCTACATTTATGTAAAACAAGCATGGAAAAAATAATTGATACTCCTAATGGTATTGAATATTTATTATTATATGTAACAAACTTACCAAAAGAAGTTGTAAAAATATCAAAAGATTCCATAATAAAAAAAATATATTTTGTATCAAATGATGAAAGAAAAGGAAATAATATTTATCATGATGAAAAACTTAATATACTTAATATTTGTATTAGAGAAATGGAAAACTTAATTGATATTCCTAATAATGGTGCACATTATTTATATTCATATGTTTCATGTTTACCAAAGAAAATTATAAAAGGTTCAGGATTTATCAATGATTTTTTGAATTGCTCATTTTTACCTGAATTGCATTGGCCTGGTTATAATTATTTAGGACCAGGAACAAAATTAGAAAAAAATAAAAAACCTATAAACAAATTAGATGAAGCTGCAAGAGATCATGATTATTTTTATAAAGATCATAAAGATACTAAAACAAGACATGAAGCCGATAAAATTTTAGAACAAAAAGCAATGGAAAGATTTAATGCTCCTGATACGAATATGAACGAAAAAATTCCAGCTCTTTTAACTGCATATGCAATGAAATCAAAAAGACATTTAGGAATGAACTTAGTATTTGAATACATTTTTTAATATTTTGTATAATAAAATGTATTTTAAATTAACTGAAAACCAGAAAAAAAAGTTGGCTGAAGCTTGTAAAAATAATACAAATGCAATAATTCAAATTGCTAGTGATAAAATATATAAAGGAGAAAATGTTTTTTATTTAGATCAAAATCAAATAAATAAATTAAAAAACAGTAAGGAAAAAATTCTGGAGTACGGTTAGAGATTACTCCGAAGCAGATTAAAAAAAAAGAAGGGGGATTTTTACCTTTAATTTTACCCTTTCTAGAAGCTGCAGCAGTGGCTACTCCAGCTATAGTTGCATTGTACGATAGTTATAAAGATAGTAAACATAAGAAAAAAATGGAAGAAGAAACAATTAGACATAATAAAGAAATGGAAAAAAATAAAGGTTCTGGATTGAAGAAAAATAAAAAAAAAAAATATCGAAAAAATCGAAAAAATCGAAAAAATGAATAGTTTTGAGATAAAAAAATTTAGAAAAAATATTAGAAATTTTAAAGGAGTTTATACAATTTTTTGGAGCAAAGAAAATAATATAAATATTGAACCTTTGAGTAATTTTGCTATAAATCACTTTGGAAATAGTATAAAAAACTTTAGAGGGTGTTTCATGCGAAATGATTTACCTATGAAATCATGGGTAAATGAATGTGGAGTTCTTAATTTAGATGATTCTACTCAAAATTGTTCTCATTGGGTTGCATGGAAAAAAATGAAAAATAAAAAAATATATTTTGATTTTTTTGGAATAAATCCTCCTCCCAAAGAACTTGTAAATTATTTAGGCAAACATAATCTATGGTATACCGATAGAAAATTTCAAGATTATAATGATCCTCCTATATGTGGACATTTGTGTTTAGAATTTATTTAAAAATATTGATATAATTTGAATGATGATCTAATACATTGGCATAAATGTAAAAAAGAACAAAAAATATAAATGCAACTAAAATTCAAACAGTTAATGGTAGATGGAGAATTTCAACAAAATGTTTTATTTGTAAAAAAAACAAAAGTAAATTTATAAAAAGCTCCTGAGATTGAACACTCTAATAACTTAATAATTTCGAATAAAAAATTAAATGATACAGATAAATTGTTATTAGCTAAAGAACTTCATAAACCTGTTAGAAAGAGATTTCCTAAAAGGAGAATTATTACTCATGGTATTGATGATTTATGGGCTGTTGATTTAGTTATAATGAGAAGTTTTTCAGATGAAAATGAGGGTTATTGTAATAATATAATAACTGTTATATATACTTTTTCTAAATTTGCATGGGCTTTTCCATTAAAAACTAGAAAAATGAATTGTAAAACCAAATTTTTATAGAAGAACAATTTTTACAGAAAATTTAGAGAACAGAAATATTTTTCAAACAACCAATATATATATAGGCATGTGTATTTTAGATTTATCTAAATCGTTTATGTATGATTTTTATTATAATACAATAAAGAAAAAATATGGAAATAGAGTTAGATTGCTATACACTGATACAGACTCGCTTATATTAGAAATAAAAACTGATGATTTTTACCAAGATATAAAAATTAATTTAGACCATTTTGATACATCTGATTATCCAAAAGATAATATTTATGATTTACCTTTAGTTAACAAAAAAGTTTTAGGTAAGTTTAAAGATGAATTGAATGGAAAAATTATGACAGAATTTATAGGATTAAGATCTAAATTATATTCACATCGAATCTTAGATAGTGAAAAGGAAATTAAAAAATCTAAAGGTGTTAAGAAAAATGTAGTGAAAAATAAAATATGTTTTGATGATTTTAAAAATTGTTTATTAACAAAAAAACCAAAATATGTTATACAAAATTTATTTAGAACTAAGAAACATGATATTTTTACTGTAGAACAAAATAAAAAAGCTTTAAGTGTTTATGATGATAAAAGATTTATTTTGAACAATGGTATTGATACATTAGCTTGGGGACATTATAAAACAAATATAGATAGAAATGATTTTGTAAACCATCTCAATACACTTATTAGAAATCAAAACAAAAAAGATTGAATGTTCATGTTTTGATTAAACATTTTTAATTTTAATTCTCTTTAAGTCCCCCTTATAGTCTAATAGTCTAAAACCATTTCCAGAGATTTTTAGATTTTAATTATTAACGCGTTATTATGAAAAATATTTTGTGATTGTATGTTACATTTTAATATCATAAAATATTAAAATATTTTTTTGGGAAATATTGCATTTCAATTTTTAATTATTAATAATTTAAGTTTTATGAAAAAATATTTTAATTATTATTGTATTTCAATTTTAATTATTATAACATTAGTATTATGAAAAATATTTTAATTATTATTGCATTTCAATTTTCTGATCTTTTTGCACATTGTTTTCTTTGTGATCTTTTATTGATAAAATAGGGAGTGGGCCAAGAATGGTATATATATATACTCCTAACATGCATTTATACGTTTATTATTTTTCACAGTTTGTAGGATTCCACGAAAACGAGGGGCCGGCCATGCACACATATTAAGACTAATGACGCCCATATGTCTGACCTCCACATCCCGAATGCTGACCAAATAATATTAAGATTAAACACATGTATTATGATATACAAATATATATGCACCATCTGTTTGTATAGGGTGCTATTATTATTCCATTTATTATAAAAACATAATTACAAATATTCAATATTGGATATATAATATATATTATATAGTTATATTACGATATAAGTATCGTATGCATTTTATGGTAAAATGTGAATACAGATATACCGTACCAAGGGCTGAATGCATTTTAATAAATAGTAAATATTATATTTTCCGAACTTCTCCGGTAAACGGATTGTATTGCATCATGCGATCGTGAATAACTAGACAGTAGGCGGCCGTGTTAGCGGGAAAATTATTGGCTGTTTCTATTTCAAGACGGAGATCGACGTTAGAAATTTTAGCATCGTCGGTCTGTCGTGAACAATCTATGCAGATAAATGGTCCCAACTCTTATATGATGTGACGACGTCCGATCTAATACCGCGTATCGTTCTAACAATGTTAGCAACGCCGCCGGCCAGGGTGCCGAGCGCCGAGAGCCCCGCCAACACCGGGATTCAAGTTAAAGAGCCCCCCGTTTTCGGAACTCTGATGACGCGAGGCGGTTTATTTTTATTTATTTTTTTTTGATCGACTCCCCGCAGCAGACTTTACATGTTTTCGCGCGACAAGGACAGTCGATTTAATTAAACTATTCATATTCGGTGTTCCCGAACACGATTTTAGCGATTTTTTTAACGCTTTTTTACACACCCCGACTATACTAGAGAACCCACAGCAACTACCGATTTTTCGTTTAGCCTTCATACCCGTAGTTACTAACCACGCGGCGGCTTTTTCTTTAAAATCGGCGTCTTTTGCCCCCGCTCTGCTCCAAGCACGTTCTTCCAATACACTGTCGGCCGCACTGCGATCGGTCAAAGAATTACTTTTATCGTAAGCTATATCGTGTTCCCTGCACGCCGAATCCAAACCGTTTATTCCCGGCTGTCCGAGAGTGAGTCTTTTTTTTAAATTAGTCCCCGGCCCGCAGTACTGATAATCGGGCAGATGTAATTCAAACGGTAGACTATTTATTACGGTGTTCAGAAGACCTGCACCGCTATTGGACTTGTACTTCGAACGCGATAACATTATATAAGCACGTCGCTCGAACGTCACGCGTATTTATACAATGCGGTTTGTCGACCAAGTGATAAAGCTCAGAGTCGACAATATCGATCCGCTATCGTTATGCAATAATGGAGCTGCACCGCGCGCCCCGAGACATGGACCGCTGTTTCCAAAGACAATACGCGCGCTGATCGTAGGCCCGTCCGGATGCGGTAAAACAAATCTTATTATCACGCTTTTGGTTCACGAGAACGGGATTAAATTTGAAAATGTGTATATTTATTCAAAAACGTTAGATCAAGCTAAATATGTAATGCTCGATTAAATTTTGAGCAGTGTCCGGGCGTTAAATTATATAAATTCAGCGAGAACGAAACTGTTATTCAGCCGGAAAAAGCTCTACCTAACTCAGTTTTCCTGTTTGACGATGTGATAACTTGCAATCATGGAATCATACGTTTGTACTTTAGTAGATCGCGCCACAATCTTATAGATGTGTGTTACTTGGCGCAATCGTATTCACGCGTCCCGAAACAATTGATCCGTGACAACGCTAATTTTATAGTGCTTTTCAAACAAGACAAAATGAATTTAAAACACGTCTACGACGAGCAATGTTCTGGCGATATCAAGTACTCAGAGTTTAAAGATTTTTGCATGACGTGCTGGCGGGGCGGGCGATTTGAATTTGTCGTTATCGGTAGTGAAAACGCGCGTGATAACGGTCGTTACAGGCACGGCTTCGACAAGTACGTCATTATATAAAAAGACGGCGAGCTCAAATTTGCTACATTAACTCGGGATCATGGATAAGGAGAACAACTCGACAGCATCATCGCCTACGATATTGACGGATATAATTCAAGCGAGGGCGAATATAAAACAAAAATATAACGCGTTAAAAACGGGCAGGTTTGAAACGGATGCGTTAATAAATAACACATTTGGCTCCATTATCGAGCCTCTGAACGAGATACGTTCGAATAACAAAAGGAAACTTTTCCAGGCCACATCGTCTCCGTCCGTATCGTTACCGTCGAGGGCGGCGTCGCCATTGCCAGATGCGGATTCTATTGTGAATCGTTCCCCGCCCCAACAGACCTCGCCTACAGCGTATGTAGATTTGAATGCACTTTTCGGTCCTTAGACAAAACCGGTGTTGGACCGAATATACGGTCCAAGAAAAATATCTAACGACGCGTTCGAATTAGGCGGAAAAGAAATACAATTTTTCGATAACGTGATACACGTACATACCCGGTAACGGCGGGACTTATCGATTTGTTATTCCTTAAATCCCCTGAGTCGGGGAAATATACACAGGCGTATTTAAATGCGTATTAACTGATCTTAATTCAGATATCGACGCACTGGACGTTGAACGGTGAACGTATTCGTAAATCTAAAGGACCTAAATTTGGAATAATATCAAATTTGTTTACGAGAAAAAATAATATTTTAACGGGTGCGGTATTAATATACGATTACAAAAACACAATATCACTTATTGGAACGATCCTAACGAGTTGGTCGATAGACTGAGTCTATTGTATTCGTCTCTCGCTGCGGGCAACACGGGAGTCCGTAACGAGATTATATCGATTTGCGAAGAATTGGTCGAGGCTAAATTATTGAAAAAAATACCTAATATCTAAGCGTACGATTGCGGCGGAACTTCACGCGTCGGCCAGAAGGAGCTATCCGCGACGTCGAGTCATTGTTTACGGTAAAAACGATTTATTCCAAGCAGACCTCGTCGACATGCAACAATATTCTGCCGTGAATAAATCGTATAACTATATACTGTTCATTATTGATTGTTTTACTAAACGTTTATTTTACGCGGCCTTGAAGACCAAAAAGGGCGAGGAAGTCACTGAAGCAGCTAGTAAAATTTTCGCACAGAGCAGACCTAATCTATTACACGTTGATCAGGGCTGCGAATTTTACAATAAAAATTTTGAAGCTCTAATAAAAAAGCACAATATGAAAATGTATAGTACTATCGATTAATATTCAATGTACTTACTGAGTTTGTTTCGGCGGGTGAATATCTTGAGGCATATTCCACACGAAATCACCGATCCATCGTGAGTTTTGACATGTCTGTTCAAACCACACTTATGAGCGTACACTTTTCCACAGGTCGTACAGTTAAACATTTTCGAGAATGTAATACAAACAACGTTTTAAAATAATAATAAAATGTAAACGAGACTATGAATATACGCAAGAACGTCGAACGTGTTTAAACTCTGTAGGCCGTCTGATCTGTATACGTCGGGACCGTTGGCATTTCGATTCAATAACTAATCGACCGCTAAGAAAAACCAGCGCTATGTTTCAGGGTATATTATACGAGGAGTATGTGTTATATATATATATATATAAATTACACACGAAATATGCGCGTCGTGCAACATGTGTTAACGATGGCTCTGGTGGCGACATCATACCACACATCTGTATGGTCAACAACGACGCGACGGCGGCGGCGGCGGTTATCTGATAACGAGGAATAACTGCTCGACATTGAATTTGTTATTCAAATATTTTAATTCATATTATTTTTGTTACTATTATTATTATTATTATTATTGACGTGTATACACCACGCGTGATCTATTACCATATATACAGTCGTCAGTCGTCAGTTACTGTGAGACCTTTACACTGGCCGCAAGTGTCTTATTCGCGTTCAGACAGTTAAAACGAATTGCATGCGATTTTAAAACAATTATTTTTATACGTTTTATTAAAATGTTCAACTGATTGCCGATCACTTGTGCGTTTGGTACACGAGAACTCGAATCTGGAGTATCCCGAGTATTCAAGCTTTTTATCGAGACTGAAAACATTCGGTTCATATCCAACGCGATCGCATCAAGATAAATATTCGTTAGCCGAATGCGGGTTCACTTATACCGGAGCTGGCGACTTGGTTCAATGTCACTACTGCGGCATTGTTGGGAAAATGGGAGGAAAATGATGAAGTGTGGCAGAAACACTCTATGCATAATCCTGAATGCGTATTTGTATTATTATATAAAGGTGCGCAATTTATCGAAAACGTTAAAAAAGAATTTAACAATATCAATAGCAATAAGCTTTATAATAATAGTCAAGCCCGTATTTGTAAATCGGAATCGTATGACGTCGTCGATTAACATGCTGCTAAATCAATGTTCATTATTAAACAGTGCACTGTATAATATTTGTACATACATTTTCATTGAATAAATATAAAATTATAATAAACAATTTAATCGCGTTAATGTTTGACTTGGATCCCGCTATATGTATATATGTTTTTGTACATTATATATATAATGTATATGTTTTTATATACTATACGCATTATGTATAGGTTTTTATATATGTATGTATATGTTTTTGAACATAATGTACATGTATGTATATGTTTTTGTGTATGTATGCACAAAAAAACTGCGTTAAAGAACGGGTGGATAGATGTCGCCACCGGTGGTGGTAATACGACGCGGCGGCGTCGAGTCATGGGATGGGGTGAAGCGGGGGCCAGCGCGGTGTGGGCCCGCGGAAACGATAACGCAAGGCCATGCGGTACAGACGGGAGGTGTGGGGGAGGGCGTGGGCCGGTGTCCAGGCGTCTATGACGTAGGCGTCTTGGTATAGGTGGGAGGTGGGTGGCGGGGAGGGTTTGGTGGACAGACGTCTATGACGTAATGGGTGCGGTACAAGTGGGAGGTGGGTGGTGGGGAGGGCTCGGGGGTCCTGTGACGTAGGGTGGGTCGGTATAGCCAAGGAGGGGTGAGAGGGGCTCGGTTATACCGTAGTAGGGCTCGGTATAGATGGGGGGTGGAGGAGGGCCTCAGGGGTCTTGTGGCGTAGGGTGGGGGAAGGGGCTCAGGGGTCTTGTGACGTA